>JASDQU010012042.1:44849-74894 GCA_032191745.1 Picea mariana
ACTCCCACCCACAACCCCCTCAGTTGTGGCAAGGGGGATGGAGTCATTAGGCACCAAATTCAAACATTGAGTTGGGTTTGTTGTCCATAACAATAATATCTCACTTGGATGTTAAACATACTAAGATGATTTAGCTCAAATCGATTTCTTATAAGAGTTTATTTCACACTCCTATTGTCCATTTATACTATTGTACCTAGCAGTCCCATGTTTGACCTATTCATGGTCACTAACTGGTTTATCTCATCTTAATTTAATATGGTGATTTACAAAAAAATCAATGTTGATGAAGTCCGTGTAATAAAATATTTCCAAATTTAATGAAATATATGTTTTAGGTTCTAAAGTTGAATTGGGGAGTGTTATCAAGTAATAATTCATCACATGTACCACTAGCTTCCTTTGCCAACACTAATGACAATCCTTAGGTGCTAAAATTAAAATGGGGAATTCAATGAGATCTGCAAAGAAGTTTGATATGAATTCCACATGAAAGAGACCGACATTGGGTAGTTCATGAACTGTCCATGTGTTTTAACTATTATGTATCTGGGGATGATCACTGGGCCCACATTTTGCTTTCTTGGCTTTACTACCACCTCAAAATCCAACTCTTTGAATTAAAATAACCTTTAGCAGATTTGACCTTCCATTTGAAAGTTATTACTAGGCTAGGAGGGAACTATAACTAATCTTGTTCCTCCCTCCATTAATGCCTCAAGTATGTTGATAAATTGCAAGAGTATACGGGGCATCGAGTGAGTTAAACACATTTCCATGGACATTTCAATTTCCACTTGTCCCTCAATTCAATTTGGTTGTTCATACTATATTTCATAGTTGTGATAATCATGGGAGATATTGCAAAAGAATCCTCCTCACCCCTCCCCATTTTGGATCATTTGACCCTAATTCAAAATAGTATCCATGTTTCCCATGGCATCTACTTCATAGTTTAAATGGTGAAGGACATGCTAAAAGGTTATTTGTTAAAAAATGGACAAATATTCATTTTTCTCTTTCTACTAGTATGTACAAGCTTGAGGATATAACTTTTGAGAGATTCCTCATTTGTTATATAATCACAATGGAATTTCCAATGACCACAATATTTTTCACCTATCTTGCATGAAACAACATGAGACAAAAAAAATACATATATTAATAAATGGTTCAATTTTTACAAATCCAGATGGGGTGCACTATTCATCATATCGTAGACAATCAGATATGCGAGTTTTCATTTTGGTGACTGCTCGAGCCTCAGCGCCGAGCAGGGTCCTCCTCACTTGGAAGGATAAAAAAATATGATGCCTGGGCCGAAACTGGGAGTAACCCAGGCCCCTTTTTTCTGGTCTGTCAAGGCCCAAAGGGGGAATAAGAAGTAGCACGAAGAACATCAAAGATAGGAAAGGTAAAACCATAAACCCCCGTTCCATCAAGGCCCAAAGGGGAAATTCAAATAAGAACAAAGATGTAAACTGGAGAATGCATATATGGGTAGATCCCATATAATTTATACTAGGTGGGAGGGCCAAAATGCTCTAAGAAATCTCCTTGTTCTTTGGAAATCGAGCAAAGGGAATATTGTAGCTACCCAGTGCCCATACTACAAAATCAGGGAGAACTAAACCATAAACCCTGATTTTACCAAATGGTGGGGTGAAGATGCTGTCAGAAATTTCCATACTTCTAGAAATTTGGCTAATGGAAGCTTCTCCCTCCAAATTTTAGGGGCGAAATATAATTTTTTTTCCTCTCTACTCCTAAAAATATGGGCTAACCCTATACACGATTTTTCCCTTAAAATAAATTATGGGCTAATGATATAAGTTTAAAAAAATCACTCCAATACAAAAAATTCACCCAATAAAAAATTGGAGGCCCCTTAATTTCGCCCATGAGTGAAATTTCTCCCCTAAAATCATCTATGAGTATGAACCTACCATGTCAACAATACAACCCTGCCACGTCAGTAGTACGACCCTGCCACATCAACACTGTATGGACTATACAGTTAGCAATTTTTTTCTTGTTTGGAAAAGTGGACATAATGCAATATCTCTCGCATACCACATTCGTTTCAACATGTTTAAGTTGCGTTGTGATTGTGAGGACAAGGCATACAAATGAGTCTATTTTGAATCAATTATTGGCACTTCCATTTTTGAGCATATTTTCATCCACTGGATCATGTATGATTATATATTATTTTTATAATTGTTCATTTAATATGTGTTTTATTTGTTTTTTTAATGTTCTAGTATCCTAATAGTATGAATGGAAACATAATTAATGTTATGGGAATGCCATAGTAACACTTGGCAATACCATAGTAATGCTCATTGGTTAAATTTCAATAAAAAATTATATTTGGATGTGTTGTCATAGAACTATGTTGCAAGATATTCACTACAATTTTTCAAAAACACGAGACCATTATGAGGTAGCTATATAGATATTGGATGAGAATATTATGCAAATTTGAATATGACTGAAAAACATTTACCATATAAATATAGGGGATTTTGAATTTTTTGGAAAAGTTTCCATTATTGTTTGGAAACAAAGATACATAAACGCAATAAAAAATTATTATTTTACAAAAATTTCACATGTATAGAAGGATTATAAAAGTAAATATATTTTTTTTTGTAAATAAAAAAGATTGCATTACCTTACGCTATAAAAAAAACCGACACGTGTCTTAAAATACATCAAAACTCGCCACTTGTTCTACCACATGCATGGAAACTAGAACATGTGGTCGGCATTGTTCAAGGACCAACTACTAAACCAGAGTTTGTTTTCAATAGGATACATTTTAGCTAAAACAAGAAATCTAACAATAAAGAAACTAGATGTGAGGCAGACCCAAGCGTCCTTCATGGCGAACTGTGAAAAAGAATACCCAGACGCTTTTTAAGGACGTGCTGGTTGAGCAGCTACTCAACCAAGTCTTTTCTCATCTTGAAAATCAACACCAAATGGCCCTCTATGAGCCTGCAGGTGCTGGGTGAGTCATGGAAACCCAAATCCGGATGATCTTGCGTTTCTGTGTGTATCTCCCAATGGGTTTCCTCCTTGCTCCATTTGTTGCCCCACTTTATGCCTAGGTCTTCATCATTGCGGTTTGTGTCATTCTTGTAGTTATCCTTCATAAATGGAGGGAATTACTCCTCTACCATACAACCTCCCATGGCTGGCGCAAGAGAATTTAAAGGGATATCGGTGCCTCTTGGTGTCTTCTACTCCATGGTGTTCTCCTCCCAATTAGGAGGAATCTCCTCCTCCACTATGCATGCCCCATAGTTTAGCTCTCGGTTAGACGAGTGAAACTCAAGTTGGGCATCTTCGCAATAGTTTTGGCTAGAGTTAGGAGGTACAACAGAGCTTCTTCCTCGATTGGGAAAGAGAGAGGGAGTTCATGTGCATCGACTCCTTCCTAATTGGCTATAGTAGGTCGGTCAACGCTTGGATTTGCCTCTCTCACGAGGCATGGCAAAGCTGAGCTCGTGGGGAGAAGAATTAACAGAGGAAATGTAGGAAATGTTGGTCGTGGATGGAAGGAAGATAATAGAGGACCATAGTTCTCAGAGCATAAGAGTAGGCGGAGAATGAAGAAATGATGACAAACTCTAGAGATAATAGCCACATCAAGGAATCACCTATGTGATGATGATGGAAGCGACAGTTTTTGGAGCCATGAATGTCGAGGTGATGCCACCTTGCTGCATCGTACAAGTACCAGAGGGTCAAGCTCAGATATCCATTAAACCTTCCAAACTGCCCCAACGAACTAATCTCTGGCCGGAGTGAATGTTATGCATTGTGAATGGGCGGAGGAGGACGCTGGCGATGAGGGGATTTAACTACACTCATCACCAATGTTCCATGTAACATGTGCTCTCTAGGTGTCACTCCATTCATGGGAATATAAAAGTAAATATCAACATTCAAACTTTTTACATTTTTAATTATTAATGATTATTGTCAAACATTTTTCCTCTCACATGTACATTTTTCCTCTCACATGTACAAACGTGTTTTGCACCTAGGTTGGTGTGAAGCTAAACTATTTTACTATGCATGAAAAATTCTCATTGTCAGTTTACAATTAGGTAGGTTTGAAGCTAGTCTATTTTACCATGCTTGAAAAATCTTTATTCTAAATTTGATGTAGCAGGGACATCCTAATATTATCATATCACAACTATAGCTAACCTAAGGGTGTGATCCCAAAACCTCTTATTTGCAACTCACAACACTTAATCACTAAAACTAAACCTAGAAATGTGCCACCTAAACCTCTTATTTGCATTTTTACAACACCTAATCAATAAAACTAACTCACTAAATGAAAAAACCTTTAATGTAAATCTATCTTAACATTTTATCTTTTAATGATAAAGTATTTCTTACTACTAAATATAAATTGAAAACTAAAATGAACTTGTGTAAACGAATATAACAATATATATATTCAACATTTAAAAATTAATAAAATTAATTTCACTATTTAAAAATTAATGAAATTAAAAAATCTTTAAAGTGGGAAAAAAATGCTTATATGCAGAGAAAGTTTACAATTCTAGTAAAATAATTTTAACCTTGTGTGAAGATGTTTTGATATACACCAAGAATGCTAAAAGTTGTTTATTGTTTTTAGGTTTAGTCTTTAGGGTTTGTTGACAATCCCAAAACGTTAAAAGAATGTTAAAAAATATTAAAATGATGCTAAAATTTTTACTATCCATCAACCGAAAGTACACGATTACTTTAGTTTTAATCATTCACACTGCTTAAAAAGAATAAACATATCAAGTAAAATAATATAATTATATAAAAAATAGATGTGAAGATAAGTCAGCGTATACCTAATATTGTGAGAATTTAAAACACGTGAGAAATATGGCACAATTGAAGTCTGGTTGTTGGATGTAAGATAACAGCAAACCAGATGTAGAGGTGGACATCGTTGAATCTTTGGCATCTCTCTTTTATGTATTCCATAGCCAAATGACAGCTAAACATGACCAGGTTTGTTCTATTCCACGACGGTTCTTTGCAATATAGATGCATTCAGGAAGATAAACATGAGCAGGTTGTCTTATTCCACGACAGTTCTTTGCAATATAGAGGCATTCAGGAACTACAATCACGCTGTCTATGCAACAAACAGAATTGTGATATTGCCAAGATTGAGAAGACCATTGACTAAGAATGTGAACAACCCCTAAAATAGGAGGAGGATTCTAATTTTAAAACTTGTTTAATTAACGCCTAAAAAACAAAATCCATTGCATAGAAATTCTCTGAAAAGCAGACATTCATTCATTCCTCTTCCTTGTAGAGATCTGCAAGCCAGAGTCTCAGTTGTTTAATACAAAGGATTACATTGTAGACGTAACTGATGTCTTTCAAGAGGAATCCAAACCTCAAGAGTCCCAGATCTATGAAGACTTTTGGGAAAAAGATTAAAGACTTTGGATTTCATTTCAAGGTGAGAAACAGCTTTTGGAAAAGCAGAAATGACTACGGGATTCTAAGTATAGATTCTCATAAGGCAGGGTATTGGGAAAGAAAAGGTAGACGCCGTTACAGAGATCATGAATTCCCGAAAGGATGTTTTGCTGTGTATGTTGGCGAAGAAAGGAGAAGATTTGTGATTCCTGCTATCTACTTATCCCATCCGATTTTCCGTATGCTGCTGGATAAAGCTCGCGAAGAATATGGTTTCAAGCAGAGGGAAGGATTAATGCTTCCCTTCGATGTCGAGGCGTTTGAGCAGTCTCTGTGGCTGATTAGGCGCAGTCGGTCGGCCTCTGGACAATTCAACCTCGAGAAGCTGGTGAACCAATTTCTTCTCAAGCCATCCCTCACCCCTTATGAATGAATAATTTTAAATATCTGCACTAACTGAACAATCCAATCTGTTGTAAATTATAATCCTGTAATTGTGGAGAACAGAAATTATTACTGCTTAAATGCCTCAATGAACAGACATTTCTATGAGGCTCAAAAATACGTGTCTGAGGAAAGCACAGTACACGTTTCCAGTTGCTCTACTCATCCTTTCCATGTTATAAGATTAGGGTTTGCAGTTGTTTTAATGACATTTGGTGTTGACCAACGATCTCGGAGATGTATACTCTGAAATAAATTAATGTGCTAACGTTATCAGATATTCGTTGTGCTTACCAAATATCAAATGATTTGAATGAATACGGTGTACTTTTCATTTCGGTAGATTTGAAAGATCCCCAGCTGTGAGCAACGTAGATAAATTAGAAAGATCTGCAACTGTGGACAAGGAGAGAATGCAGTGGTTTAGCTGGTTTAAGTGACGAATAAATTGAGTCTGTTTTTGTTACAACGGCCTTAACAATTATTCTAACAATTATAAAGTTTTCTAACAATTATAAAGTTGTCTAGCAAGACCATTGCTTTTACAGAAAAAAAAAAAAATATTTTCTCTTCTATTCTATTATTTAGTTGAGATGGTTCGTTAATATTTTCTCTTCTATTCTATTATTTTAGTTGAGATGGTTCGTTGGTGTCTTCATTGACCATGGCAATAGTGGTTAAATTTGACCATATTGTTTTTCATTCAAGTTTAGTTTTTTCTTTATTTGTCTACTTAATTCTTAAAACCTTCAAATTAATGTAAATAAATTTTTATTTAAGTTTAGTTTTTTCCTTATTTTTCTACTTAATTTTTAAAACTTTCAAATTAATGTAAATAAATTAATTTAATGAGTGAAATTCCTGTGTATTAGAGTGTATATATAGTAAATTATTGAACAATATTGGAAAGTTGATTAGCGGTTGGAGTGTTAATGAGTGAACTAAAATAATAAACTTGTAATGGGATTAAATCACCAAGAAAACATCTCCTCAAATATCCTTGAAGAGTTATTATTCCACTTCAAATGACATAGAAATCATCATGATCATTAAAGATACCCTTCATTAGACGTATTTGTGGACTTTTAAACCTCCTCTAATATCCTTGAAGAGTTATTATTCTACTTCAAATGACATAGAAATCTTGATCATTGAAGATACCCTTCATTAGATGTATTTGTGGATTTTTAAACCTCAGCATATTGCATGTTCCATTAAAACTGGACAATATACACAACTCAAATGAAAATACAATCCACTATACAACTATCAAAAAGATACTTGCAGCCTGCATGTGCATGCCAAATTTTAATAAATATCAACTTACAACAATATACACAACTCAAATGAAAATACAATCCCCTATACAACTATCAAAAAAATGCGTGCAACCTGTATGAGTGCATGTCAAATTTTAATAAATATCAACTTGCAACATGCATGTACATGTCAAATTTTAATAAATATCAACGTACACTTGTGCCAAAGCCAAAGCAAAGCTTATAGTCTAAGAGAAGAAGTTTAAAAAGATGTTAAATAAAAAAAATCTTAAATATTTAATTTTTTCATTTTGTAATCATATATTTTATATAAATTTTTACACTTTCATAATAATGTATTAATATTTTACAATTTGATAATAATATTAAATTTTTTTTCATAATAATTTTATATCAAATAAAAAATAACTTTATATTTATAATAAAAATTAAATTAATAAAAGATATATAATATATAATATTTTAAATATTTCAAAAATAATAAAAATATAAATATAAAAAAAACCTTATCATACAAAAATTGTCATTCAAATTTATACCTTGTAAACAGATGCGATCAGTGTTAGCGTTGCATGAAAACCTAAAGTTAGCGGTGGTGCAACAGATTGTGTCAGCCTTGCATAGTTCTGAAAACACGATAGAACCGAAAGGGAGTAGGTTAAAAAATCTTTTCAATATATTTTAAAATATTTTAAGAATTTTTAAGTATGACTAAAGTTTTATCTTCATTTAAATACATGACTAAAGTTTTATCTTCATTTAAATACATATGGTTGAATGATATTTAAAAAAAAAAAGTTAAGGAATTTTTTCAATATATTTTAAAATAATTAAAGAAATTTTAGGTATGACTAAAGTTTTATCTTCATTTAAATACAACAGGTGTATGGTTGAATGATATTTTAAAAAAGGGTGTATGGTTGAATGATATTTAAAAAAAAGGTATATGGTTAAATGATATTTAGAAAAAAGAGTTTTGATTTGTGTTGTTAAATTTGATTATAACAAAGAAGTTTGTTATTTTTAGTAAAACAAAATTGAAAGAGTTGGATTCTCATTAAATACATCAATAATGTTTCCCGTGAAGAAATGGCAATCAAATTCGATAGTAGTAATTTCTCATTCTTTTGGTCAAGGTTCAAATTCCATTCATCAAGTATACCCAATACATTTGACTAAATAATTTCTCTCTCCTTTGATACAATCAAATTCGATAGTAGTAATTTCTCATTCCATTGGTTAAGGTTCAAATCTGGTATATCCAATACATTTAACTAAATAATTTCTCTCATCTTTGATACAAAAGTTCATATTTCATGGATTTTATATAATAGTTTGAGAATATTCATTTCTGCATGTTAGTCTACTACTTTGAGGTAGTATCCATGGTGACGCTTGAAGACAAGTTGAACTTATGTAAACCAAAATGAATCCATATTTTCCTTAATTAATGCCTGGATCTAAGCATCACAAACCAAAGTGAGTCCATGCTACACGGGGAGACTATCTTTCTATATTTTTAATGTTTTAATTAAAATAAAATCACTAATTAATTGTGACATATGAAATATATGATTAAAAAAATCTAGATAGTGGAACATGAATATTTACCCTCAAAACCTATATAGAGAAGCCAACAACCCAAGAAAGACTAATGTTTTATTTTCTTATATTATACATGTTACAATATAAATAACAAAGTTGTCCAACCTTATTGTGAATCTATGAGACACTCGAGTCTTCTATTGTAATACCCTAGTTTAATAATGTATTATGTTTATTCATGAAAGGATGGAGTGCCTATAAAACTGAAAGGGGTCGGAGTGCCTAGGAAATGTAATACTTTGAGCATTGTTAATAATAAAATACATTGTTGGTAGCGAGATGAATAAGGACAAGAGTTATAGGGGGCAATGATTCCATTAGAGAGGAGGGAAGTTGAGGGGCTAAGACTTTATATTTTTTAGTTATATTTATTTACCCACTTTTAAATGTTAGAGTGAAGAGGGGGTTACATGAGCTTCTTGAGAGAAGGCCACACTATGATTTTGATATTTAAACTAAGTTCTTAATTTCCTTGAGGGTTGGTCATTCATTCTCACTGAAATCATTTTTGGGATTCGTTCCTCTATGGTTCATTCTTCTTGTTCATTCTTCTATTTGCATGGTAAAGAAAAATGAATTGTTGAAGGTAAGCAGCCATGGTTGGTCGGTTGTAGAAATTTTTGGTGCAATCTAGCATTGAATTGATACTTGCATACCTAAGATGCATTGACATATTGACAAACATTGTTGACAATTGTGAATCCTAAGAGTTCTAGCAATGAGATTTCCTAACCGAAAGCACTAGAGCCCTAGAAAGCGGTCGAGATCCTGAGGAACTGGGTGTAAATGAAGGGGGTTCATTTTCTTTGGGTGGTGCAGGTTGAAGGGAAGAGAGATGGTAAATTGGACTTTTGTTGTGTGTTTGAGAAACCCATGAGATCCTGATTGCTTAATGTATGGGAAGTTGAGTGTTGGTCTCAGACCCATCCTTATGGATTCATAGCCCTGGCTTGGGGTTGAATTTTTGTTGAGACTTGGAAAAAAAATGTCTAAGGTTGGGTGGAAATTCATTGTCTGCGACTGGTTGGTGATTGGTTTTACGAAGGATAAGTGCTCTCTTTCATGTGTTTCTCTACTTGTATATCTATTTCCGCATTGTATTAATTATTATTTATGATACATGTATTTATAATGTTCCATCATGTTGGTTATCACTCTCCATGGCATATGGTTCATTTCTTTTATGGTGAAACATGAATCTTGATTATTGCATGTGTTTCTTTCATGTTTTTTTGTTAATGGTATTATAAATTCAAAATTATTTCAAGAAGTGTGCTCTTGAAGTAGTGTAGCTCAGCCTGGTGGTTGGGTAGGTGACAAAGTGGTATCAAAGTTGTAGGTGTATAGAAATAGACCTTCAAGGGCCTCCTACTTGACAAGAAATAAGTTCTTTAGAGGAGGGATTTCTTTTGAATGAAAAATTTCTCAATGCTCATAGTGAGAAGTTGGCCTTTTCTTTTCAGACTTATTAAAATATCGTCATGGATTTCTCTGGTAATTGTAAAACCCTACATGCTTGTGTTGATCGACACATTGCCACCAAGTTCATTTTCAAGATTTTTGGGTGTGAACTTGGTATAAGAGATACAAATACAATTTCATCATTGCAACAAGGGTATGTGTTCTTATGGACATTATTAATGATACTATTTGAGTTGATGCAGGTGGATATTGGTGGCCACCCACGTATTCCAACTGGCTCCTCTTGTCAGTTTTTAGTTCAACACGTTCTTATGTACTTCTTTGTAATTGTGTGTTCTACACTTATGGGGTTGTTTGAATCCCTACACATCTTCTCGGTGGACACTAGTGGCCACCCACCTAATCCAACTGGATTATTTTGGAAGTTTTCATGTTAGCACAACTTTTTGTACTTACAAGGCTGTTTTGAGGCCCTAAATAGTGTTTTTTTTGCGTGCCATAGTCAAACTATAGATAGAGTGAGATTTTGATGGAATAATGCATAGTTCTCAAAACTATCTTTCCAAGGAGCTATCACATGCCTAAAACGAATATTGTATGCAAATGCTATGACCTCGCGAAGTTAATGTACTAACTTACCCAAATGGGGCCCACATGAATTTTGGTGTTTCATCTTCTAGGGTTAGGATTTTGGACTTATAAGATTTTGGAATTCATGTTTATCATAAAAAGGATTTTAGAGCCTCATTGTAATAATCTTCTTGTGAATAAGTGTAGCCATCACATCTCTTCTCAGAGATAAATCTGCAACCATTGTAGAGAGTCTTGTACTCTATATTTTTATAGTCTCTTTACAATTCTTTCATTAATAGAATTCAAGTATTGTTGTATCTTTTTGTTTATGGCTATTTTCATGAGTATTTCATTGTAATTTCTCTTCTTTGATTTCATTCTGAAAATAATCCAGATCAGTGGTATTAGAGCAGGGTCCTATTGATTGTTTTCAGCGCATGTTCTCGACGAGGTCTGAGTATATATTGTTGGGTCTCGATCTTGTTTCTCTTGACGAAAATCACTCTCGCACACCCAAGAAACCCTTGATGGTGGAAGAAAATAAAAACGAAAGAGCAGAAGATTCTATTAACATATTGCTTAAGAAAGCTCTCGCGTGACAGAGGGAAAAAATGATGGAGAATTTTTCACACATCCTGTTATCACACAAACTTGTATGAATCTTGTGGGTTGGTAGTTTCTACCTAAGTCTGTAGTTCTTCCTTTCCTTTCTCCTTTTCGCTGAATAAACATTAAGTTTTCCCATTTTCGGCTCATAATTTGCTATGTGTTTGTCCTCGATCATTTGAGTGACCTTTTGTTTTGTGTAATCCTTTCTGAGAAGTCTCGGCCCCAAGATTTTTTCTCTCTGGGTTAATCATTGCCCTCTCTCCCTTTTTCATTGATTTTTTTTCTTTCCCAATCCCTCAGCCCATCGTCCAAGTATTTATTAACACAAGCTGTAGTAGTGAGCCAAGCACAACACTTAGAGCGGTCTGATATGGAATCAAATCAAGCGAGCGAGTAGGTTCAGTCTGGCGAAGGAATTTTCATTTCGAAGTTCAAAGATCGACGATGAATAATAGTCGTGTGAATCGGGAGCTCAGAACATTGTTGAAGTTATTTGTAAAAGGTCTAAACCCCCGAAATCTGAAATCAACAGGAGCCGTCTGATCCAACAGAACGTGTGTCACCCGATCTGAATCATGGATAAAGTTATTTCGGGAAAGTTGTAGTGAGGAATGTGCATATTTCCTGAGTGCCGGAATTTCGAAGTCCTGAAGTCCTGAAATGTCGATATCCATCTGGGTCATCCAATTTGAAGGGACGTGTGGCACCTGATTTGAGAAATCGCGATTTTGCGACTCAGAAGCTTTAGCATGGAGCACAACATAGACTCGCGAAATGAAAAATCATGAAGTACCTGAGAGTTGGGCCCACGATCACAGCCCGTGGTTATATGGGAAACAAATCCATAAAGAGGGGTAAGTGCCTATTGAGCGGTGGACAGCTAAGGTTTTCGAGCAAGCATCCATGTCGTTAAATTACAAGAAAATCTGACCGTCAATCTGGATGGGCTATTTCGCGGATTCGAGCATCGAGATATTTTGAATCAAGTGGAGTGAAGACTCCCAAAATGAGAAATTCAGAGTTTCACATAGGAGCCCCAGGTCATGGCCCGAGTTTGCATGAAGCGATGGAGAGGAGTTGCGCCAAGAGCCGAGAGCGCCTGTATTATTCACAAAGGAAGATCTACGTGGTATTGAGGCATTGGGATTGACTTGAAGGAGTCATGAATGTTTCCAGGAGAATTCATGGGTGTCAGGATTCATCCCAATCCTAATAAACGTAGTTAATGGAAATGGGGGAGGTGGTTGAAACCTCGTTTCACCCCATAAATGGAAAGCTTGGAAAATTCAGTCGTGGACGCAGATTGTCAGTACAAATTTCTCATGTCAATAGATTTTTCTGCAAAGCCCATACCAATCTGATCTTGCGTCGGACAAAAGAATGCAAGTGCAGCCTGGAAAAAGAATATGTAGACACCGAGCCTTGAATACAATGACCAGAGCACGCCTCTGGTGGGAGTGAGTTGTTCTAAGTATAAATAGTTAGTTTTGATATTTTTCTACGGTCGATCGTTGAGCTATGATCCTGGTTTGTAAAGTTTTAATGAAGCCCCTGGTTCCCTGGTTATGTGTTTCCATTTGAGACTTCTTGTTTAATGACAATCAACTTTATTTTCATCTCTTTTTCTCCTGATACTAAAGACTAGGGAATGGATGATCGAGTCGAGTTGTGATAATTGTATTGTAATGTATTCTTGCTTGTAGTATTGTTATGGCGTTTTCAATTTCCAGAAGTTTTGGATTCAAGAGGATATTGTATTTGAATATTTTCCTCCTTAGGCTACTGGAAGACCGGATGTCCATAGCAGAAATCTACATTTTCTCCTTAAGTTCTTCATTCTACTCACCCTTACTACAAGTTACTGACTAAAGTTAGATCAAGACCTCATCTACCTATGCATACATGCCCAGTTTTCCAAGTTAAAGGGATATTATCCTGAGTCTGTGTCCATTATTCCCCCTCTTAAATTTATTCATTGTGACATAAAACTGATGCGTAATGGCCTTACCTTTTCCACAATCCAGAGGTGACTTATAGTGCTAACATTTCTAGCGTCATTGTTGGGGACGAATTGAATATTTTCCCTGGGATAGAATGAAAACAAGCTTCTGATTCTGAAGGTGCATCAGATATCAAAACCATTGAAGATTGCATTTTTGAACCTGAGGCAGACACACGAGGTCTGATCCACAGCTTCCTTTATTGACACCTGAAACTGATCAAGAGAAAAATATCAGAAGACAAAAGACCCTTCAGGAGGGTACTTCTACTATTGAACTAGGTGATTCTGGTAATTTTCATTATTCTCTTATAGCAACTCCAGTAGTTGTTTCTCATTTTCCTATTACGCCATTTGTTGGAGATTCTAGAAGTTTAAATTTTGGGAGTTTTCTTGTTGATTTCCCTTCTCCTAGTTTCACTACTCCTCCTCCTATTAGAGTTGATTCTCTTACAAAAAGGGAAACCTCTGTTCCCCCATGCCCTGTAGAATTTTCTCCAAATCCTCTGTTGTTTCCTTTTCCTCCTCAAAGCTCACTTCCAGTATCCCCTATTCGAACCTCTTCTCCTCCTAGTTCTCCTCCAAATATCATCCCTATGGTAGGTACCAATCCCCCTAGAAATAGAATGAATTCCATAGTGGCTGCTAGATATGCCACCCTAGTCTTACCTCAACCCATGAATGCTCTCTGTGCTAGAGATTACCTAAAACACATGCCCAAGTTTATAGGAGAAGAAGACATAATTGTTGAAGAGCACCTTGTTGCCTTCTACAGTTATGCGGACAATCTAAATATTGATAATGAGGATGTGTGGATGAGAGTCTTTGTCCAGATCCTTGATGGTGAGGTTAGGAAATGGTTTAGGGGATTGAACCTTGGATATATTGTTGGGATTGAGGCTTTAGCTGATTCCTTCTTGAGACATTAGGGGGATAAAAAGGACTTTATGTATTATATCACAGAATTTGGGTCCTTAAAGAGAAATTAGGGAGAACTTGTCTCCAAATTTTCCAAAAGATTCAACAAAATATACAATAAGATTCCTGTTGAGATAAAGCCTATAGAAGCCTCTGCCAAAATTACTTATACTAGTGATTTTGACCCTGATTTCTGCCTCATGTTAAGAGAAAGAAGACCTACCTCCTTGGCTCATATGCAAGATGAAGCCTTGGAAGTAGAATCTAATGTGTTAGTAGTTGACAGACTTAGAAATAAAATTGACAGAGACAGAGGAAGGGGAAGATATGAAGCCTCAACCTCTGGATATTTTCTTCCTCACCCTCAAGTAGATGAATTGACCAAGATGGTAAAGTCCATGTCTATAGAAATGAAGAAGATAAAGTTTGAAGGGAAGAAAGGGTATAAGAATGCCCCAAATGCTGATAATAGAGGCAATTTCACAAGACCAATTAATACCCCTCAGATTCTCCCAAGAGAACCCAAAAGCAGAGATAGGGATGGTCAAAAATTGCAAACCCGTCTCCAAAATAACCTTGTTGTTGATGAGGAAAGGGAAGAGGAAGAGCTTGATCCTGAAATCCATTATCTTGGAGACACCTCCCCATTTCCCCATTTGACCCAATATGCATATGAGGAGTTCCTCATATATGACCAAATAAATGAACTGAGAAAAGGGGAGAAGACCATTGGTAGTTCCAATAAATACAACCTCAGGTCTTGGAAGAAAGAAGTGAAGTACGACGTCTCTTATTAGCCTTCCAGAGTAGCCTTCTAGAGCAAAGAAGCCTGCTAAAGATGCAACAAACAACAACAAGGAGAAGAAAACACAGAACCCCCCACCAATAACCAAAGGTCCTACCACAGAAGTGAAAGAAATTATAAAGATGCCCTCCTATTTTAACTTTGATCATGAAATTCAAAAGATTAGGATTCCTGTGCCCCTTTCAGAGTTCGTTAATCACGAAGACTTCAGGAAATCCCTCTCTAAGATGTTGCATTATGAGCCATCTTCCCATTCCAAAGACTCAGTAAACCTTCAATATGAAAATCTAGCAGTTATTATAGGTCCCTTGATAGAAGACAAAGATGAATCATCCCCTCCCTTCTACACATCTCTGAACATACATGATAAGGTGCTACATAATTTTTTGATGGACTCAGGGGCATCTCATAATCTCATGCCCAAAACTATCATGGACAAACATGGATTATAAATTAAAAAATCTTATCATGATTTGTATTCGTTTGATTCAAGGAAGGTACAGTGTCTTGGTGTCATCAAAGATCTCATTGTGAGCTTGTTTTAGCTTCCCATGAAAAGTGTGGTCATGGATATTGTGGTAGTTGATGTTCCCCCCAATTTTGGCATGCTATCGTCAAGATCTTGGATAAAAAGTCTTGGAGGAACATTGCAAATGGACCTCACATATGCTACCATTCACGTGTTTGGGGGGGAACATAGAATACTATACATATAAGCTGATTTGGCCTACATTTTCAGTGATGAAGTAGACTCCACCAACCATCCTATTTTTTCACTTGATACTGATTTGGGATCCAACTTATTGCAACTCACTGATGCTCCTGAGCCCCCTCTAAAAATCAGAAAGAAGTCCCTTACTCTCTGTGAATATTCTCCTCCAATTACCTCTGTTTGGAAAATGTTCTTTGATGGAGCCTCTTCCAGAGACGGTGTTGGCGTTGGAGTGGTCCTTGTTTCACCTGTTCAAGAAATTATATCTCTGTCCTACAAGTTAGAATTTGAAACTACCAATAATGTGGCAGAATATGTAGCTCTTGTTTTGTGTCTGAGGGCTGCAAAAGACATGGGGATTCAAGAGATATCAATATTTGGGGATGTTGAGTTTATTTTCCATCAGATCATAAATATTTATCAAGCCAAGCACCCTCTGCTCAGAAGTTATAGAAATGAAGTATGGGATCTAGTTGGCAGTTTTTTCTTAGCTTTCAACATTTCATTTGTCCCGAGAGAAGAGGATTCCATGGCCAATTCTCTAGCAGTTTCTGCAAGTAATTTCAGAATCTCTCTACCACCTAAACTCATGTATGATGTAGAAGTAAAATACAGACCCTCTATACCTGAAAATTTCAAGCATTGGAAAGTGTTTGAGGATGATCATGAGATCAAATGGTTCTTGGAGACCATTGATGAGTTTTCTGCATTACAAGTTGATCAAGATCTTGATGCTGAAATAAATCCTCATGATGATGCTTTTCTGAACAAAATTGCTAATCATCATATTGTCTAGCTGCCCAACAATCATATCCCAAAAGGAATAGTTCCTTTGGAAAGAATATTTGACACAAATGATGTGGCCGTAAAGGGCAAAGCTTCAAATGAGGACATTGATGTACCTGATTGAAATATTCGTACGGAGAAGGATCCTAAATTTGTCAAGTTGTCAAGATTCTGTCAAAGAAACAAAGGACCGAGTATGTTGAGTTATTAAGGGAATTTGCTGATGTGTTTTCCTGGACATACGAAGATCTCAGAACATACGACACAAGTGTTATGGATCATAATATCCCATTGAAAGAGGAGACCAAACCATTTAGGCATAAATTATGACAAATAAATACTATGTTGTTTCCTGTTATGGAAAGGGAGTTAAATAAGTTGTTGAACACACAAATCATTGTCCCTTTGATATATTTTGAATGGGCAGCCAACCTGGTCCTAGTAAGAAAGGAGAATGGAGAAGCTAGACTGTGTGTCAATTTCAGGAACCTAAACAAAAGCTCTAAGAGGGACAATTATCCTTTGCCAAAGATGGAACACATATTGCAAAGAGTGGCATGTGCATCTAGGATGTCCATGATTGATGGATTTTCTAGCTATAATCAGATTTTTGTCATTCCTAAAGACAAGGAGAATATGACCTTCACCACTCCTTGGGGCACGTTCATGTATGCCAAAATTCCCTTTGGTTTGATGAGCACAGGAGCAAACTTTCAACGAGCCATGGACACCGCCTTCACTGGAGAAAAGAATAAATTTGTGGTCATCTATCTAGATGGCATTACAATATTATCTAGATATGAAAAAGAGCATTGCTATCATCTGAGAAAGGTCTTCTTGAAATGCATATTTGAACCTCCATTTGAAAGTTATTAGTAGGATAGGAGGGCACTATAACCAATCTTGTTCCTCCCTCCACTAAAGTCTCAAGTATGTTGATAAATTTCAAGAGTATAAGGGGCATGGAGTGACTTAAACACATTTCCATGGGCATTTAAATTTCCACTCGTCCCTCAATTCAATTTGGTTGTTCATACTATATTTCATAATTGTGATGACCTATAAACTATCCAATGTTTTGAAACTGCCATCAATAAGGATCAAAACTTGTAATGTTCTTGGTATGCCTATAGGTGTCACTTTGAGGTTGACCCAAGTGAGTTTTCTTGTATTGATGACTGTTTTGGCACCTTTTTGTTTGTTTGATCTTGGTTGGTAATGTCTCATTAGTTAGGAGGAATATTATGTCATGTTGCAGGGTGCTAACTCAGGCTGCATTTTAATGTTGAATTCGTATTGTATTTGTACAATTCCTTTATTATACTCGTACAAGACTAGGATATACTCATTTTGGAAAAGAGAGTAGGGAATACAAATTTGCATGTTGTAGACTATTGAGAAAGTATTTTATGACCCTTCTAATGCTTTGGAAGATTTCTCATTAGTTATCTATTTTGGTGTGCCATATCATTAGTGCTCTATTTTAGGATCTTGTCATATCCCCGACTTTTCTTCTTTTTGCCATATTTTAGGAATGGATAGAAATTTGTTCTTATATGACTGTCTCATCCTATAGTACCTGGAATCTAGTACTGAATGCATCATTGACATCCTACCCATCCTAGGACTATTTGGTAACAACATGAATACTATTTTCACTGAGAGGGATTTCTAGTCAAATCCCACCTACTTGAGTGCATGACAATAGTAGCCACACTCACTTTATTATCATTGGAGAATTCCCCAAGAATGGGACATGCGGGATAATGGCGGTCCCATATTTAAACAATCACTTGAATAATGATAAGAGCATGGTCTGGTCCCTTAGTTTTGAGTGTTTTTCTAGGAAAATTCAAGGAACAAGCTGAGGTCATGTATAACATAATCCATCAGTTGCACCTTCTCCACATATCATTTCAGATGCTCATCCTTGCCAACATGCACCCATAGGTTGAGTACCTCCTCTTGGTAAACTGATTATTGTACCTATAGAATGGGGGTCTTCTCCTTCCTTAACGTTTAGTTTCATAGCCCATCATGCCCTTGACTTAATTGGTATTGTACATGGTGGAATTTTTCTCATGGTGGCTTTGTTTAATACCATCATCCACAAATAATACATCATGAATCTCCTTAGAATCCCGTCCATCACCAATTTATACAATTGCCCTATTATCAAGTGATAATTCGTCACATGTACCACTAGCTTCCATTGCTAACACTAATCACAATCCTTAGGTTCTAAAATTGAATTGGGGAGTGTTATCAAGTAATAATTCATCACATGTACCACTAGCTTCCTTTGCCAACATTAGTCACAATCCTTAGGTGCTAAAATTGAAATGGGGAATTCAATGAGCTCTACAAAGAAGTTTGATATGAATTCCACATGAAAGAGACCGACGTTGGGTAGTTCATGAACTGTCCATGTGTTTTAACTATTATGTATCTGGGATTGATCATTGGGCCCACGTTTTACTTTCTTGTCTTTACTACCAATTCAAAATCGAACTCTTTGAATTGAAATAACCTTTAGCATATTTGACCCTCCATTTGTAAGTTATTACTAGGCTAGGAGGGAGCTATAACCAAGCTTGTTCCTCCCTCCATTAACGCCTCAAGTATGTTGATAAATTGTAAGAGTATAAGGGGCATCAAGTGAGTTAAACACATTTCAATGGACATTTCAATTTCCACTTGTCCCTCAATTCAATTTGGTTGTTCATACTATATTTCATAGTTGTGATAATCATGGGAGATATTGCAAAAGAATCCCCCTCACCCCTCCCCATTTTGGATGATTTGACTCTAATTCAAAATAGTACCCATGTTTCCCATGAGATCTACTTCATAGTTTAGATGGTGAAGGACATGTTAACAGATTATTTGTTAAAAAATGGACAAATATTCATTTTTCTCTTTCTACTAGTATGTACAAGCTTGAGGATATAAATTTTGAGAGCTTCCTCATTTGTTAGATAATCACAATGGAATTTCCAATGACCACAAGGTTTTTCACCTATCTTGCATGAAACAACATAAGACAAAAAAAATACATATATTAATCAATGGTTCAATTTTTAAAAATCCAAATGGGGTGCACTATTCATCATACTGTAGAGAATGAGATATGTGAGTTTGCAGTTGGGTGACTGGTCGAGCCTCAGCAGCAAGGAGGGTCCTCCTCTCTTGGAAGGCTAACAAAATATGATGCCTGGGCAGAACCTGGGAGTAACACAACACCCTTTTTTCCATTCCGTCAAGGCCCAAAGGGGGAATAAGAAGTAGCACGAAGAACATCAAAGATATGAAAGGTAAGACCATAAACCTCCATTCCGTCAAGGCCCAAAGGGGAAATTCAAATAAAAATGAAGATGTAAATCAGAGAATGCATATATGGGTAAATCCCATATAATTTATACCAGGTGGGAGGGCCAAAATTCTCTCAAAATTTCCTTGTTCTTTAGAAATCAGGCAAAGGGAAGATTGTAGCTACCCAGTGCCCATACCACAAAATTGGGGTCAATTAAACCATAAACCCCGATTTTACCAAATGTCAGGGTGAAGATGCTGTCAGAAATTTCCATACTACTAGAAATTTGGCTAATGGAATCTTGTCCCTCCAAATTTCATGGGATAAATATAATTTTTTTTCCTCTATCCCTCCTGAAAATATGGGCTAACCCTGTACACGATTTTTCCCCTAAAATAAATTACGGGCTAATGATATAAGTTTAAAAAAATCACTCCAATACAAAAAAATCAACCAATAAAAAATTGGAGGTCCCTTAATTTCGCCCATGAGTGAAATTTCGCCCCTAAAATCATCTATGAGTATGACCCTACCACGTCAATAATACGACCCTTCCACGCCACCAGGACAACCCTGCCACAACAACACTGTATGGACTATACAGTTAGCAAATTTTTTCTTGTTTGGAAAAGTGGACATAATGCGATATATCTCGCATACCACATTCATTTCAACATATTCAAGTTGCATTGTGATCGTGAGGATGAGGCATACAAATGAGTCTATTTTGAATCAATTCTAGGAACTTTCATTTTTGAGCATATTTTCATCCCCTGGATCATGTATGATGATATGTTATTTTTAAAATTGTTCATTTAATATGTCTTTTATTTGTTTTTTTTAATTTTCTAGTATCCTAATAGTATGAATGGAAACATAATTAATGTTATGGGAATACCATAGTAACACTTGGCAATACCATAGTAACGCTCATTGATTAAAATTCAATAAAAAATTATATTTGGATGTGTTGTCATAGAACTATGTTGCAAGATATTCACCACAATTTTTCAAAAACACGAGACCATCATGAAGTAGCTATATAGATATTGGATGAAAATGTTATGCAAATTTGAATATGACTGAAAAACATTTACCATATAAATATAGGGGATTTTGAATTTTTTGGAAAAGTTTCCATTATTGTTTGGAAACAAAGATACATAAACCTAATAGAAAATTATTATTTTACAAAACTTTCATATGTATAGAAGGAATATAAAAGTAAATATATATTTTTTTGTAAATAAAAAAGATTCCATTACCTTACACTATACAAAAAAAGTGACACATGTCTGAAAATACATCAAAACCTACCACTTGTTCTGCCACATTCATCGAAACTAGAACATGTGGTCGGCATTGTTCAAGGACCAACTGGTAAACAAGAGTTTGTTTTCAATAGGATACATTTTAGCTAAAACGAGAAAACTAACAATAAAGAAACTACATGTGAGGCGAACCCAAGTGTCCTTCATGGAGAACATTGAAGGCCAATGGATGACAACATGTTGGGAAACAACTCTTTGCCAGATTGTTTGATAGGGAATCGAAAATAATACCCAGGCGCTTGTTGAGGACGTGCTGGTTGTGCAGCTACTCAACCAAGTCTTTTCTCATCTTGAAAATTAACAACAAATGGTCCTCTGTGAGCTTGTAGGAGCTAGGTGAGTCATGGAAACCCAAATCTGGATGATCTTGCATTTCTATGTGTATCTCCCAATGGGTTTCCTCCTTTCTCCATTTGTCGCCCCACTTTATGCTTAGGTGTTCATCATTGGGGTTTGTGTCATTCTTGTAGTTATCCTACATCAATGGAAGGAATTAATCCTCTACCATACAACCTCCCATGGCTGGAGCAAGAGAATTTAAAGGGATATCAGTGTCTCTTGGTGTCTTTTGCTCCATGGTGTTCCCCTCCCAGTTAGGAGGAATCTCCTCCTCCACTATGCATGCCCCATAGTTTAGCTCTGGGTTAGACGAGTGAAACTCAAGTTGGGCATCTTAACAATAGTTTTGGCTAGAGTTATTAGAGAGAGAAGAGCTTCTTCCTCGATTGGGAAAGAGAGAGGGAGTTCCTGTGTGTCGAGTTCTTCCTAATTGGCTATAGTAGGCTGGTCAATGCTTGGATTTGCCTCTCTCACGAGGCATGGAGAAGCTAAGCTTGTGGGGAGAAGAATTAACAGAGGAAATGTAGGAAATGTTGGTCATGGATGGAAGGAAGATAATAGAGGACAGGAGTGGTTGGAGCATAAGAGAAGGGGGAGAATGAAAAAATGATGACAAACTCTGGAGAGAATAGCCACAACAAGGAATCACCTATGTGATGATGAGGGAAGTGACAGTTTTGGGAGCCATGAATTTTGAGGTGATGCCACCTTGCTGCATCGTACCAATTCCGGAGGGTCAAGCTCGGATCACCATTAAACTTTCCAAACTGCCCCAACGGACTAATCTCTGGCTGCAATGAATGTTATGCATTGTGAATGGGCGGAGGAGGAGGCTGGCAGTGAGGGGATTTAATTGCACTCGTCACCAATGTTCCATGTAACATGTGCTCGCTAGGTGTCACCCCATTCGGGGGAATATAAAAGTAAATATCAACATTCAAACTTTTTACATTTTTAATTATTAATAATTATTGTCAAACATTTTTCCTCTCACATGTACAAAAGTGTTTTGCGCCTAAGTTGGTGTGAAGCTAAGCTATTTTACTATGCATGAAAAAATCTCATTGTCAGTTTACACTTAGGTAGGTTTGAAGCTAGTTTGTTTTACCATGCATGAAAAATCTTGATTCTAAATTTGATATAGCATGGACATCCTAATATTATCATATCACAATTATAGCTAACTTAAGGGTGTGATCCCAAAACCTCTTATTTGCAACTTACAACACTTAATCACTAAAACTAAACCTAGAAATGTGCCACCTAAACCTCTTATTTGCAATTTTACAACATCTAATCAATAAAGCTAACTCACTAAATGAAAAAACCTTTAATGTAAATCTATCTTAACATTTTATTTTTTTTATCTATTAATGGTAAAGTATTTCTTACTACTAAATATAAATTGAAAACTAAAATGAACGTGTGCAAACGAATATAACAAAATATATATTCAACATTTAAAAATTAATAAAATTAATTTTACTATTTAAAAATTAATGAAATTAAAAAATCTTTAAAGTGGGAAAAAAATGTTTATATGTAGAGAAAGTTTACAATTCCAGTAAAATAATTTTAACCTTGTGTGACGATGTTTTGATATACACCAAGAATGCTAAAAGTTGTTTATTGTTTTTAGGTTTAGTCTTTAGGGTTTGTTGACAATCCCAAACCGTTAAGAGAATGTTAAAAAATATTAAAATGATGCTAAAAATTTTATTATCCATCAACCGAAAGTACACAATTACTTTAGTTTTAATCATTCACACTGCTAAAAAAGAATAAACATATAAGTAAAATAATATAATTAAATAGATGTGAAGATAAGTCAGCGTATACCTAAATATTGTGAGAATTTAAAACACGTGAGAAATATGGCACAATTGATGTCTGGTTGTTGGATGCAAGATAACAGCAAACCAGATGTAGAGGTGGACATCGTTGAATCTTTGGCATCTGTCTTTTATGTATTCCATAGCCAAATGACAGCTAAACATGTCCAGGTTTGTTCTATTCCACGACGGTTCTTTGCAATATAGATGCATTCAGGAAGATAAACATGACCAGGTTGTCTTATTCCACGACAGTTCTTTGCAATATAGAGGCATTCAGGWACTAYAATCACGCTGTSTATGCAACAAACAGAATTGTGATATTGCCAAGATTGAGAAGACCATTGACTAAGAATGTAAACAACCCCTAAAATAGGAGGAGGATTCTAATTTTAGAACTTGTTTAATTAACGCCTAAAAAACAAAATCCATTGCATAGAAATTCTCTGAAAAGCACACATTCATTCATTCCTCTTCCTTGTAGAGATCTGCAAGCCAGAGTCTCAGTTGCTTAATACAAAGGATTACATTGTAGACGTAACTGATGTCTTTCAGGAGGAATCCAAACCTCAAGAGTCCGAGATCTATGAAGACTTTAGGGAAAAAGATTAAAGACTTTGGATTTCATTTCAACGTGAAAAACAGCTTCTGGAAAAGGAGAAAAGACTACGGGGTTCTAAGTATAGATTCTCATAAGGCAGGGTATTGGGAAAGAAAAGGTAGACGCCGTTACAGAGATCATGAATTCCCGAAAGGATGTTTTGCTGTGTATGTTGGCGAAGAAAGGAGAAGATTTGTGATTCCTGCTATCTACTTATCCCATCCGATTTTCTGTATGCTGCTGGATAAAGCGCGCGAAGAATATGGTTTCAAGCAGAGGGAAGGATTAATGCTTCCCTTCGATGTCGAGGAGTTTGAGCAGTCTCTGTGGCTGATTAGGCGCAGTCGGTCAGCCTCCGGACAATTCAACCTTGAGAAGCTGGTGAACCAATTCCTTCTCAAACCATCCCTCACCGCGTATGAATGAATAATTTTAAATATCTGCGCTAACTGAACAATCCAATCTGTTGTAAATTATAAACCTGTAATTGTGGAGAACAGAAATTATTACTGCTTAAATGCAGCAATGAACAGACATTTCTATGCGGCTCATAAATACGTGTCTACGGAAAGCACAGTACACGTTTCCAGTTGCTCTACTCATCCTTTCCATGTTATAAGATTAGGGTTTGCAGTTGTTTTAATGACATTTTGTGTTGACCAACGATCTCTGAGATGTCTACTCTGAAATAAATTAATGTGCTAACGTTATCAGATATTCGTTGTGCTTACCAAATATCAAACGATTTGAATGAATCCGGTGAACTTTTCATTTCGGTAGATTTGAAAGATCCCCAGGTGTGAGCAACGTAGATAAATTAGAAAGATCTGCGACTGTGGACAAGGAGAGAATGCAGTGGTTTAGGTGGTGAGTAAATTGAGACTGTTTTTGTTACAACCGCCTTAACAATTATTCACTATGAAAAGTTTTCTAACAATTATAAAGTTGTCTAGCAAGACAATTACATAAAAAAAAAAAAAAATATTTTCTCTTATATTCTATTATTTTAGTTGAGATGGTTCGTTGATGTCTTCATTGACCATGGTAATAGTGGTTAAATTCGACCCTAATGTTTTCCATTTAAATTTAGTTTTTTTCTTATTTTTCTACTTAATTCTTAAAACCTTCAAATTAATGTAAATTAATTAATTTACTTAATTATTAAAATCTTCAAATTAATATAAATAAATTAATGTACTTAGTGAAATTTCTGTGTATTAGTGTGTATATTAAGTAAGTTATTGAACAATATTGAAAAGTTGGTTGGAAGTTGGAGTGTTAATGAATGAATTAACATAATAAACTTGTAATGTGATTAAATCACCAAAAAAACACCTCCTCAAATATCTTTAAAGAGTTATCATTCCATTTCAAATGACATCGAAATCATCATGATCATTGAAGATACCTTTTATTAGAAGTATTTGTGGACTTTTAAACCTCCTCTAATATCCTTGAAGAGTTATTAGTCCACTTCAAATGACAAAGAAATCATGATCATTGAAGATACCTTTTATTTGATGTATTTGTGGATTTTTAAACTCAGTATATTGCATGTCTCATTAAAACTGGACAATATACACAACTCAAATGAAAATACAATCCATTATACAACTATCAAAAACATGGGTGCAACATGCATGTACATGTCAAATTTTAATAAATATCAACTTACACATGTGCCAAAGCTTATAGTCTAAGGGAAGAAGTTTAAAAAAATGTTAAATAAAAAGAATTTTAAATATTTAATTTTTTTTACTTTGCAATCATATATTTTATATAACTTTTTAGAATTGGATAATAATGTATTAATATTTTACAATTTGATAATAATAATAATATATTAAATTTATTTTCATAATAATTTTATATCAAATAAAAAATAACTTTATATTTATAATAAAATTTAATAAAAAATATATAATATATAATATTTTAAATATTTAAGAAATAATAAAAAATATAAATATAAAAAAAAAACCTATCATACAAAAATTGTCATTCAAATTTATACCCTATAAACAGATGCGATCAGTGTTAGCATTGCATGAAAACCTAAAGTTAGCGGTGGTGCAACAGATTGTGTCAGCCTTGCATAGTTCTGAAAACACGATAGAACCGAAAGGGAGTAGGTTAAAAAATCATTTCAATATATTTTAAAATATTTTAAGAAATGTTAAGTATGATTAAAGTTTTATCTTCATTTAAATACATCAGGTGTATGGTTGAATGATATTTAAAAAAAAAGAGTTTTGATTTTTTGTGTTGTTAAATTTGATTATAACAAAGAAGTTTGTTAGAAGTTTGTTATTTTTAGTAAAACAAAATTGAAAGAGTTGGGTTCTCTTTAAATATACTAATAATGTTTTTCATGAAGAAATGACAATCAAATTCGATAGTAGTAATTTTTCATTCCTTTGGTTAAGGTTTAAATTCCATTCATCAAGTATACTTTTTGACTAAATAATTTCTCTCTCCTTTGATACAATCAAATTCGATAGTAGTAATTTCTCATTCCATTGGTCAAGGTTCAAATCTGCTATATCCAATACATTTGACTAAATACTTTCTCTCACCTTTGATACAAAGGTTCATATTTCATGGATTTTATATAATAGTTTGAAAATATTGATTTTTGCGTGTTACTCTACCAATTTGAGTTATCCATGGTGATGCTTGAAGATAAGTTGAACTTATGTAAACCAAAATGCATCCATGTTTTCCTGAATTAATGCCTTGGATCTAAGCATCACAAACCAAGGTGAGTCCATGCTACACGGGGAGACTATCTTTCTATATTTTTAATGCTTTAATAAAAATAACATCACTAGTTAATTGTGACATATGAAATATATGATAACAGAAAATTCAGATAGAGGAACATGAATATTTTTCCTCAAAACCTATATAGAGAAGCCAACAATCCAAGAAAGACTATTGTTTTATTTTCTTATATTATACACGCTGCAATATAATAACAAATTTGTCCAACCTTATTGCGAATCTATGAGACACTCAAGTCCTCTATTGTAATACCCTAGTCTTCTATTGTAGTACCCCAGTTTAAAAATGTATTATGTTTATTCATGAAAGGATGGAATGCCTATAAAACTGAAAGGGGTCGGAGTGCCTAGGAAATGTAATAGTTTGAGCATTGTTACTAATAAAATACATTGTTGGTAGCGCGACGAATAAGGACAAGAGTTATAGGGGGCAATGATTCCATGAGAGAGGAGGGAAGTTGAGGGGCTAAGACTTTATATTTTTTGGTTATATTTGTTTACCCACTTTTGAATGTTAGAGTGAAGAGGGTGTTACATGAGCTTCTTGAGAAAAGGAGACACTATGCTTTTGATATTTAAACTAATTTCTTAATTTCCTTGGGGGTTGATCATTCATTCTCACTGAAATCATTTTTGGGATTCGTTCCTCTATGGTTCATTCTTCTTGTTCGTTCTTCTATTTGCATGGGAAAGAAAAATAAATTGTTGAATTTAAGCAGCCATGGTTGGTCGGTTGTAGAAATTTTCGGTGTAATCTAGCATTGAATTGATACTTGCATGCCTAAGATGCATTGACATATTGACAAACGTTGTTCACAATTGTGAATCCTAAGAGTTCTAGCAATGAGATTTCCTCACCAAAAGCATTGGAGACCTAGAAAGAGGTTGAGATCCTGAGGAACTGGGTGTAAATGAATGTGGTTCATTTTCTTTGGGTGCTGCATTTTGAAGGGAAGAGAGATGGTAAATTGGACTATTGTTGTGTGTTTGAGAAACCCATGAGATCTTGATTGCTTAATGTATGGGAAGTTGAGTGTCGGTCTGAGACCAATCCTTATGGATTCATAGCCCTGGCTTGGGGTGAATTTTTGTTGAGACTTGGAAAAAAAATGTCGAAGGTTGGCTGGAAAGTCCTTGGTCTATGACCAGTTTGTGAGTGATTTTATGAAGGATAAGTGGTCCCTTTCATGTGTTTCTCTACTTGTATATATATATCCACATTGTATTAATTATTATCTATGATATATGTATTTATAATGTTCCTTCACGTTGGTTATCGCTCTCCATGGCATATGGTTCATTTCTTTTATGGTGAAACATGAATCTTGATTATTACATGTGTTCCTTTCATGATTTTTTGTTAATGGTATTATAAATTCAAAATTGGTCCAAGAAGTGTGCTCTTGAAGTAGTGTAGCTCAACCTGGTGGTTGGGTACTTGACAAAGTGGTATTAGAGTTGTAGGTGTATAGAAATAGACCTTCAAGGGCCTCCTAGTTGACAAGAAATAAGTTATTTGGAGGAGGGATTTCTTTTGAATGAAAAATTTCTCGGTGCTCATAGTGAGAAGCTGGCCTTTTCTCTTCAGACTTATTAATATACTGTCATAAATTTCTATGGTAATTGTAAAACCCTACTTTCTTGTGTTGATGAACACATTGCCACCAAGTTCATTTTCAATATTTTTGGGTGTGAACTTGGTATAAGAGATACAAATACAATTTCATCATTGCAACAAGGGTATGTGTTCTTATGGACATTATTAATGATACTATGTGAGTTGATCCAGGTGGATATTGGTGGCCAACCACCTATTCCAACAGGCTCCTCTTGTCAGTTTTTAGTTCAACACATTCTTATGTACTTCTTTGTAATTGTGTGTTCTACACTTATGGGGCTGTTTGAATCCCTACACATCTTCCCCATGGACAGTAGTGGCCGCCCACCTAATCCAACTGGATTATTTTGGAATTTTTCGTGTCAGCACATCTTTTTGTACTTACAAGGCCCTTTTGGGGCCCTAAATAGTGTTTTTTTGCGTGCCACGGTCAAACTGTAGGTAGAGTGAGATTTTGATGGAATAATGCATAGTTCTCGAAACTATATTTCCAATGAGCTATCACATGCCTAAAACAAATATTTTGTGCAAACCTTATGACCTTGGGAAGTTAATGTACTAACTTACCCAAATGGGGCCCACATGAMTTTTGGCGTTTCATCTCCTTGGGTTAGGTTTTTGGATTTATAAGGTTTTGGAATTCATGTTTATCATAAAAAGGATTTTAGAGCCTCATTGTAATCATCTTCTTGTGAATGAGTGTAGCCATCACATCTCTTCTCGGAGATAAAGCTGCAACCATTGTAGCGAGTCTTRMACTCTATATATTTATAGTCTCTTTACAATTCTTTCATTAATAGAATTCAAGTATTGTTGTATCTTTTTGTTTATGACTATTTTCATGAGTATTTCATTGTAATTTCTCTTCTTTCATTTCATTCCAAAAATAATCCAAATCAGTGGTATTAGAGTAGGCTCCTCTTGATTGTTTTCAGTGCATGTCCTCGACGTGGTCTGAGTATATCTTGTTGGGTCTCGAGATTGTTTCTCTTGAGGAAAATCACTCTCTGTTTCAAGATTAATCTGTAAGTGCTGACACAAATTGATCTCCCTAGATCCACCTGGATCTAGAACAAAAGAGGACAGAATAATACTCTTTCCCTAGATTTAGACTATTGATTGGACTAGGAGGCGAGAATCATAAACGTACCTTATGATCGCTTCCTTGGGTCTCTGTTGTACTAGCTTCGCTCCAATTCTCTTGTGCCCCCAAGACCAGGACAACTCAAACCAATTGAAGTGAAAACAACTCAATATACTCAACAGTTAATCTATACATATGATCAAGGAGTTATGTAATAAAGTGACATCATATTTATGGGAAAGGGACATATTACTGTATTAAATTGATAGAAAGGAAGAATACAACCTGATCCTTGATGTTGCAAGTCTCCTTTTGATGGCTCCTAGCTCTGACACACACACTTACTCATGCATGAAGAAGATCAACCACTTTTGATAACCTTGTTGGCGTCTCTAGCTGCTATAGCATCAGTCCTTCATACAATCTTACACTAATTCTCCAATAAATCTCTTGCTATCTTGTTGCTTAACCTTTTCCATGAGCCTTCCCCTCAATATATAGGAGAAAATGGATTAGTTACTTGGATAG
>JASDQU010012042.1:75250-89771 GCA_032191745.1 Picea mariana
CTTGTTTCAACTGCCCATGAAAAGTGTGGTCATGGATATTGTGGTAGTTGATGTTCCCCTCAAGTTTGGCATGATATTGTCAAGATCTTGGATAAAAAGACTTGCGGGAACATTGCAAATGGACCTCACATATGCTACAATTCATGTGTTTGGGGGGGAACATAGAATACTACACATAGAAGATCATTTGGCCTACATTGTCAGTGAGGAAGTAAACTCCACCAACCATCCTATTTTTTCACTTTTTACTGATTTGAGATCCAAATTATTGCAACTCACTGATGCTCCTGAGCCCCCCTCTAAAAATCAGAATGAAGTCCCTTACTATCTTTGAATATTCTCCTATGATTACCTATGTTTGGAAAATGTTCTTTGATGGAGCCTCTTCCAGAGAGGGTGCTGGCGCTAGAGTGGTCCTTGTTTCACCTGTTCAAGAAATTATATCTCTGTCCTACAAGTTAGAATTTGAAACTACCAATAATGTGGTTGAATGTGTAGCTCTTGTTTTGGGTCTGAGGGCTGCAAAAGATGTGGGGATTCAAGAGATATCAATATTTGGGTTGTTGATTTGATTGCCCATCAGATCATAAATATTTATCAAGCCAAGCACCCTCGGCTCAAAAGTTACATAAATGAAGCATGGGATCCAGTTGACAGTTTTTTCTTAGCTTTCAACATTTCATTTGTCCCGAGAGAAGAGAATTCCATGGCCGATTCTCTAGCGGTTTCTGCAAGTAATTTCAGAATCCCTCTACCACCTAAACTCAGGTATGACGTAGAAGCAAAATACAGACCCTCTATGCCTGACAATTTCAAGCATTGGAAAGCTTTTGAGGATGATCATGAGATCAAACAGTTCCTAGAGACCAATGATGAGTTTTCTGCATTGCAAGGTTATCAATATCCTGATGCTGAAATAAATCCTCATGATGATGCTTTTCTGAACAAAATTGCTAATCAGCATATTGTCTAGCTGCCCAACAATCATATCCCAAAAGGACTAGTTCCTTTGGGAAGACTATTTGACACAAATGATGTGGCCATAAAGGGTAAAGTTTCAAATGAGGACATTGATGTAGTTGATTGAAATATTGGTACGGAGAAGGATCCTAAATTTATCAAGTTGTCAAGATTCTGTCAAAGAAACAAAGGATCGAGTATGTTGAGTTGTTAAGGGATTTTTTTGATGTGTTTTCCTAGACATACGAAGATCTCAGAACATACGACACAAGTGTTATTGATCATAATATCCCATTGAAAGAGGAGGCCAAACCATTTACGCAGAAAATGTGACAAATAAATACTATGTTGTTTCCTGTTATGAAAAGGGAGGTAAAGAAGTTGTTGAATGCCCAAATCATTGTCCCTTTGATATATTTTGAATGGCGGAGCAACATGGTCCTAGTAAGAAAGGAGAATGTAGAAGCTAGACTGTGTGTCGATTTCAGGAACCTGAACAAAAACTCTAAGAAGGACAATTATCCTTTGCCAAAGATGGCACACATATTGCAAAGAGTGACATGTGCATCTAGGATGTCCATGATTGATGGATTTTCTATCTATAATCAGATTTTTTTCGTTCCTAAAGACAGGGAAAAGATGACCTTCACCACTCCTTGGGGCACGTTCATGTATGCCAAAATTCCCTTTGGTTTGATGAACACAAGAGCAACCTTTCAACGAGCCATGGACACCGCCTTCACTGGAGAAAAGGATAAATTTGTTGTTGTCTATCTAGATGGCATTACAATAGTATCTAGATATAAAAAAGATCATTTCTATCATCTAAGAAAGGTCTTCTTGAAATGCATATTTGAACCTCCATTTTAAAGTTATTAGTAGGCTAGGAGGGCACTATAACCAAGCTTGTTCCTCCCTCCATTAAAGTCTCAAGTATGTTGATAAATTTCAAGAGTATATTTCATTCAATTTGGTTGTTCATACTATATTTCATAATTGTGATGACCTATAAACTATCCAATGTTTTGAAACTACCATCAATAAGGATCAAAACTTGCAATGTTCTAGGTATGCCTATAGGTGTCATTTTGAGGTTGACCCAAGTGATTTTTCTTGTATGGATGACTGTTTTGGCACCTTTTTGTTTTTTTGATATTGGTTGGTAATGTCTCATTAGTTAGGAGGAACATATGTCATTTTGCAGGGTGCTAACTCAAGCTACATGTTAATGTTGAATTCTTATTGTATTTGTACAATTCCTTTATTGTACTTGTACAAGCCTAGGATATACTCATTTTGGACAAGAGAGTAGGGAATATAAATTTGCATGTTGCAAACTATTGAGAAAGTATTTTATGACCCTTCTAATGCTTTGGGTGATTGCTCATTAGTAATCTGTTTTGGTGTGCCATATCATTAGTGCTCTATTTTAGGATCTTGTCATATCCCCGACCTTTCTTCTTTGTGCCATATTTTAGGAATGGATAGATATTTGTTCTTACATGACAGCCTCATCCTATAGTACCTAGAATATAGTACTGAATGCATCATTGACATCCTGCCAATCCTAGGACTATTTGGTAACAACATGAATACTATTTTCATTGAGAGGGATTTCTAGTCAAATCCCACCTACTTGAGTGCATGACAATAGTAGCCACACTCACTTTCTTATCATTGGAGAATTCCCCAAGCATGGGACATGCAGGATAATGGTGGTCCCATATTTAAACAATCACTTGAATAAAGATAAGAGCATGGTCAGGTCCCTCAGTTTTGAGTATTTTTCTAGGGAAAATTCAAGGAACAAGCTGAGGTCATGTATATAATAATCCATCAGTTGCACCTTCTCCACATATCATTTCAAATGCTCATCCTTGCTAACATGCACCCATAGGTTGAGTACCTCCTCTAGGTAAACTAATTATTGTACCTATAGAATGGGGGTCTTCTCCTTCCTCAATGTTTAGATTCATAGCCCATCATGCCCTTGACTTAATTGGTATTGTACATGGTGGAATTTTTCTCATGGTGGATTTGTGTAATACCATCATCCACAAATAATACATCATGAATCTCCTTAGAATCCCACCCATCACCAATTTATACAACTGCCCTATTATCAAGTGATAATTTGCCACATGTACCACTAGCTCCCTTTGCCAACACTAATCACAATCCTTAGGTTCTAAAATTGAATTGGAGAGTGTTATCAAGTAATAATTCATCACATGTACCACTAGCTTCCTTTGCCAACACTAATCACAATCCTTAGGTGCTAAAATTGAAATGGGGAATTCAATGAGCTTTGTAAAGAAGTTTGATATGAATTCCACATGAAAGAGACTGACATTGGGTAGTTCATGAACTGTCCATGTGTTTTAACTATTATGTATCTGGGACTGATCATTGGGCCCACGTTTTACTTTCTTGGCTTTACTACTAATTCAAAATCGAGCTCTTTGAATTGAAATAACCTTTAACAGATTTGAACCTCCATTTGTAAGTTATTACTAGGGAAGGAGGGAACTATAACCAAGCTCGTTCCTCCCTCCATTAAAGCCTCAAGTATGTTGATAAATTGTAAGAGTATAAGGGGCATCGAGTGAGTTAAACACATTTCCATGGACATTTCAATTTCCACTTGTCCCTCATATCAATTTGGTTGTTCATACTATATTTCATAGTTGTGAAAATCATGGGAGATGTTGCAAAAGAATCCCCCTCACCACTCCCCATTTTGGATAATTTGACCCTAATTCAAAATAGTACCCATGTTTCCCATGGGATCTACTTCATAGTTTAGATGGGGAAGGACATGCTAAAAGATTATTTGTTAAAAAATGGACAAATATTCATTTTTCTCTTTCTACTAGTATGTACAAGCTTGAGGATATATATTTTGAGAGCTTCCTCATTTGTTAGATAATCACAATGGAATTTCCAATGACCACAATATTTTTCACCTATCTTGCATGAAAAAACATAAGGCAAAAAAAATACATATATTAATCAATGGTTCAATTTTTACAAATCCAGATGGGGTGCACTATTCATCATATTGTAGAGAATGAGATACGCGAGTTTGCAGTTTGGTGACTGGTCAAGCCTCGGTGCCGAGGCGGGTCCTCCTCTCTTGGAAAGCTAACAAAATATGATGTCTGGGCTGAACCTGTGAGTAAGACAATGCCCTTTTTTCCGTTCCGTCAATGCCCGAAGGGTGAATAAGCAATAGCACGAAGAACATGAAAGATATGAAAGGTAAAATTGTAAAACTTTGTTTCGTCAAGTCCCAAAGGGGAAATTCAAATAAAAACAAAGATGTAAACTGGAGAATGCATATATGGGCAGATCCCATATAATTTATACCAGGTGGGAGGGCCAAAATTTTCTCAGAAATCTCCTTGTTCTTTGGAAATCGGGAAAAGGGAAGATTGTAGCTACCTAGTGCCCATACCACAAAATTGGGGCGAATTAAACCATAAAACCCAATTTTACCAAATGGTAGGGTGAAGATGCTGTCAGAAATTTCCATACTTCTAGAAATTTGGCTAATGGAATCTTGTCCCTCCAAATTTCAGGGGCGAAATATATTTTTTTTTCCTCTATCCCTCCTGAAAATATGGGCTAACCCTGTACATGATTTTTCCCCTAAGATAAATTACGGGCTAATGGTATAAGTTTAAAACAATCACTCCAATACAAAAAAATCACCCAATAAAAATTGGAGGCCCCTTAATTTCGCCCCTAAAATCATCTATAAGTATGACCCTACCACGTCAACAATACGATCCTACCATGTCAGCAGTACGACCCTACCACATCAACACTGTATGGACTATACAGTGAGCAATTTTTTTCTTGTTTGGAAAAGTGGACAGAATGCGATATCTCTCTCATACCACATTCGTTTCAACATGTTCAAGTTGCATTGGGATCATGAGGACGAGGCATACAAATGAGTCTATTTTGAATGAATTCTAGGAACTTTCATTTTTGAGCATATTTTCATCCCCTGGATCATCTATGATTATATGCTATTTTTATAATTGTTCATTTAATATGTGTTTTATTTTTTATTTTTAATCTTCTAGTGTTCTAATAGTATGAATGGAAACATAATTAATGTTATGGGAATACCATAGTAACACTTGGCAATACCATAGTAATGCTCATTGATTAAAATTCAATAAAAAATTATATTTGGATGTGTTGTCATAGAACTATGTTGCAAGTTATTCACTACAATTTTTCAAAAACACGAGACCATTATGAAGTAGCTATATAGATATTGGATGAAAATGTTATGCAAATTTGAATATGACTGAAAAGCATTTACCATATAAATATAGGGGATTTTGAATTTTTTGGAAAAGTTTCCATTATTGTTTGGAAACAAAGATGCATAAACGTAATAGAAAATTATTATTTTACAAAAATTTCACATGTATAGAAGGAATATAAAAGTAAATATATATTTTTTTGTAAATAAAAAAGATTGCATTACCTTACGCTATAAGAAAAAAGTGACACATGTCTGAAAATACATCAAAACCCGCCACTTGTTCTGCCACATGTATGGAAACTAGAACATGTGGTCAGCATTGTTCAAGGTTCAACTGGTAAACCAGAGTTTGTTTTCAATAGGATACATTTTAGCTAAAACGAGAAATCTAACAGTAAAGAAACTACATGTGAGGCAGACCCAAGCGTCCTTCATGGAGAACTTTGAAGGCCAATGGATGAAAACATGTTGGGAAACAACTCTTTGTCAGATCGTTTGACAAGGAATCGAAAAGAATACCCAGGCACTTCTTGAGGATGTGCTGGTTGTGCAACTACTCATCCAAGTCTTTTCTCATCTTGAAAATCAACACCAAATGGTCCTCTGTGAGCCTGCAGAAGCTGGGTGAGTCATGGAAACCCAAATCCGGATGATCTTGCGTTTCTATGTGTATCTCCCAATGGGTTTCCTCCTTTCTCCATTTGTCTCCCCACTTTATGCTTAGGTGTTCATCGTTGGGGTTTGTGTCATTCTTCTAGTTATCCTACATCAATGGAGGGAATTACTCCTCTACCATACAACCTCCCATTGCTGGCACAAGAGAATTTAAAGGGATATCGATGCCTCTTGGTGAATTCTACTCCATGGTGTTCTCCTCCCAGTTAGGAGGAATCTCCTCCTCCACTATGCATGTCCCATAGTTTAGCTCTGCATTAGATGAGTGAAACTCAAGTTGGGTATCTTCGCAATAGTTTTGGCTAGAGTGAGTAGAGAGAGAAGAGATTCTTCCTCGATTGGGAAAGAGAGAGGGAGTTCTTGTGCGTCGACTCCTTCCTAATTGGCTGTAGTAGGCTGGTCAATGCTTGGATTTGCCTCTCTCACAAGGCATGGAGAAGTTGAGATCGTGGGGAGAAGAATTAATAGAGGAAATGTAGGAAATGTTGGTCGTGGATGGAAGGAAGATAACAGAGGACTGGAGTGGTCAGAGGATAAGAGAAGGGGGAGAATGAAAAAATGATGACAAACTCTGGAGAGAGTAGCCACAACAAGGAATCACCTATGTGATGATGAGGGAAGTGACAGTTTTGGGAGCCATGAATTTTGAGGTGATGCCACCTTGCTGCGTCGTACTAGTACCGGAGGGTCAAGCTCGAATCACAATTAAACCTTTCAAACTGCCCCAACGGACTAATCTCTGGCTGTAGTGAATGTTATGCATTGTGAATGGGTGGAGGAGGAGGCTGGCGATGATGGGATTTAACTGCACTCGTCACCAATGTTCCATGTAACATGTGCTCACTAGGTGTCACCCCATTTGGGGGAATATAAAAGTAAATATCAACATTCAAACTTTTTACATTTTTAATTATTAATAATTATTGTCAAACATTTTTCCTCTCACATGTACAAAAGTGTTTTGCACCTAAGTTGGTGTGAAGCTAAGCTATTTTACTATGCATGAAAAAATCTTATTGTCAATTTACACTTAGGTAGGTTTGAAGCTAGTTTGTTTTACCATACATGAGAAATCTTTATTCTAAATTTGATGTAGCATGGACATCCTAATATTATCATATCACAAATATAGCTAACGTAAGAGTGTGATCCCAAAATCTCCTATTTGCAACTCACAACATTTAATCACTAAAGCTAAACCTAGAAATGTGCCACCTAAACCTCTTATTTGCAATTTTACAACACCTAATCAATAAAGCTAACTCACTAAATGAAAAAACCTTTAGTGTAAATCTATCTTAACATTTTATCTTTTAATGATAAAGTATTTCTTACTACTAAATATAAATTGAAAACTAAAATGAACATGCGCAAACAAGTATAACAAAATATATATTCGACATTTAAAAATTAATAAAATTATTTCACTATTTAAAAATTAATGAAATTAAAAAATCTTTAAAGTGGGAAAAAATGTTTATATGTAGAGAAAGTCTACAATTCTAGTAAAATCATTTTAACCTTGTGTGACGATGTTTTCATATACACCAAGAATGCTAAAAGTTGTTTATTGTTTTTAGGTTTAGTCTTTAGGGTTTGTTGACAATCCCAAACCGTTAAGAGAATGCTAACAAATATTGACAATCCCAAACCGTTAAGAGAATGCTAACAAATATTAAAATGATGCTAAAATTTTTATTATCCATCAACCGAAAGTACACAATTACTTTAGTTTTAATCATTCACACTGCTAAAAAAGAACAAACATATGAAGTAAAATAATATAATTATATAAAAAATAGATGTGAAGATAAGTCAGCGTATACCTAAATATTGTGAGAATTTAAAACACGTGAGAAATATGGCACAATTGATGTCTGGTTGTTGGATGCAAGATAACAGCAAAACAGATGTAGAGGTGGACATCGTTGAATCTTTGGCATCTCTCTTTTATGTATTCCATAGCCAAATGACAACTAAACATGACCAGGTTTGTTTTATTCCATGACGGTTCTTTGCAATATAGATGCATTCAGGAAGATAAACATGACCAGGTTGTCTTATTCCACGACAGTTCTTTGCAATATAGAGGCATTCAGGTACTACAATCACGCTGTCTATGCAACAAACAGAATTGTGATATTGCCAAGATTGAGAAGACCATTGACTAAGAATGTAAACAACCCCTAAAATAGGAGGAGGATTCTAATTTTAGAACTTGTTTAATTAACGCCTAAAAAACAATATCCATTGCATAGAAATTTTCTAAAAAGCACACATTCATTCATTCCTCTTCCTTGTAGAGATCTGCAAGCCACAGTCTCCGTTGTTTAATACAAAGGATTACATTGTAGACGTAACTGATGTCTTTCGGGAGGAATCCAAACCTCAAGAGTCTGAGATCTATGAAGACTTTAGGGAAAAGATTAAAGACTTTGGATTTCATTTCAAGGTGAAAAAGAGCTTTTGGAAAAGGAGAAATGACTACGGGGTTCTAAGTATAGATTCTCATAAGGCAGGGTATTGGGAAAGAAAAGGTAGACGCCGTTACAGAGATCATGAATTCCCGAAAGGACGTTTTGCTGTGTATGTTGGCGAAGAAAGGAGAAGATTTGTGATTACTGCTATCTACTTATCCCATTCGATTTTCCGTATGCTGCTGGATAAAGCCCGCGAAGAATATGATTTCAAGCAGAGGGAAGGATTAATGCTTCCCTTCGATGTCCAGGAGTTTGAGCAGTCTCTGTGGCTGATTAGGCACTGTCGGTCAGCCTCCGAACAATTCAACCTTGAGAAGCTGGTGAACCAATTCCTTCTCAAGCCATCCCTCACCCCGTATGAATGAATAATCTTAAATATCTGCGCTAACTGAACAATCCAATCTGTTGTAAATTATAAACCTGTAATTGTGGAGAACAGAAATTATTACTGCTTAAATGCAGCAATGAACAGACATTTCTATGCGGCTCAWAAATWCGTGTCTRMGGAAAGCACAGTACACGTTTCCAGTTKCTCTACTCATCCTTTCCATGTTATAAGATTAGGGTTTGCAGTTGTTTTAATGACATTTKGTGTTGACCAACGATCTCKGAGATGTMTACTCTGAAATAAATTAATGTGCTAACGTTATCAGATATTCGTTGTGCTTACCAAATATCAAATGATTTGAATGAATACCGTGTACTTTTCATTTCGGTAGATTTGAAAGATCCCCATCTGTGAGCAACGTAGATAAATTAGAAAGATCTGCAACTGTGGACAAGGAGAGAATGCAGTGGTTTAGGTTGTGAGTAAATTGAGACTGTTTTTGTTACAACCGCCTTAACAATTATTCACTATGAAAAGTTTTCTAACAATTATAAATTTGTCTAGCAAGACAATTGCTTTTACAGAAAAAAAAAATATTTTCTCCTCTATTCTATTATTTTATTTTAGTTGGTGTCTTCATTGACCATGGCAATAGTGGTTAAATTTGACCTTAAAGTTTTTCATTTAAGTTTAGTTTTTTTCCTTATTTGTTTACTTAATTCTTAAAACCTTCAAATTAATGTAAATAAATTAATGTACTGAGTGAAATTTCTGTGTATTAGTGTATATATAGTAAGTCATTGAATAATATTGGAAAGTTGGTTGGAGGTTGGAGTGTTAATGAGTAAATTAACATAATAAATTTGTAATGTGATTAAATCACCAAAAAAACACCTCAAATATCTTTAAAGAGTTATCATTCCACTTCAAATGACATAGAAATCATCATGATCATTGAAGATACCCTTTATGAGAAGTATTTGTGAACTTTTAAATCTCCTCTAATATTCCTGAAGAGTTATCATTCCACTTCAAATGACATAGAAATCATGATCATTGAAGATACCCTTCATTACATGTATTTTTGGATTTTTAAATGTCCCATTAAAACTAGACAATATACACAACTCAAATGAAAATACAATGCACTATACAATTATCAAAAAGATTACAGCTTTCATGTGTATGTCAAATTTTAATAAATATCAACTTACAACAATATACACAACTCAAATGAAAACACAATTCACTATATAACTATCAAAAAGATGCGTGCAACCTACATATGCATGTCAAATTTTAATAAATATCAACTTTTTAATAAATATCAACTTACAACCTGCATGTACATGTCAAATTTTAATAAATATCAACTTACACATGTGCCAAAGCAAAGCTTATAATCTCAGGGAAGAAGTTTAAAAAGATGTTAAATAAAAAGAATCTTAAATATTTAATTTTTTTATTTTGCAATCATATATTTTATATAAATCTTTACAATTTGATAATAATGTATTAATATTTTACAATTTGATAATAATAATAATATATTAAATTTGTTTTCATAATAATTTTATATCAAATAAAAAATAACTTTATATTTATAATAAAAGTTATATAATACATAGTATTTTAAATATCTAAAAAATAATAAAAAATATAAATATAAAAAAAACCTATCAGACAAAAATTTCCATTCAAATTTGTACCCTGTAAACAGATGCGATCAGTGTTAGCGTTGCATGAAAACCTAAAGTTAGCGGTGGTGCAACAAACTGGGTCAGCCTTGCATAGTTCTGAAAACACGATAGAACCGAAAGGGAGTAGGTTAAAAAATCTTTTCAATATATTTTAAAATATTTTCAATATATTTTAAAATCTTTTCAATATATTTTAAAATATTTTAAAGTTTTATCTTCATTTAAATACATCAGTTGTATGGTTGAATGATATTTAAGAAAAAGAGTTTTGATTTTTTGTGTTGTTAAATTTGATTATAAGAGAGAAGTTTGTTATTTTTAGTAAAAGAAAATTGAGAGAGTTGGATTCTCATTAAATATATCAATAATGTTTTCATGAAGAAATGGTAATCAAATTCGATAGTAGTAATTTCTCATTCTTTTGGTCAAGGTTTAAATTCCATTCATCAAGTATACCCTTTGATTAAATAATTTCTCTCTAATTTGGTACAATCAAATTTAATAGTAGTAATTTTTCATTCCATTGGTCAAGGTTCAAATCTGCTATTTCCAATACGTTTGACTAAATACTTTCTCTCACCTTTGATACAAAGTTTCATATTTCATGGATTTTATATAATAGTTTGAAAATATTCATTTCTGCATGTTACTCTACCAATTTGAAGTATCCATGGTGACGCTTGAAGACAAGTTGAACTTATGTAAACCAAAATGCATCCATGTTTTCCTTAATTAATGCCTTGGATCTAAGCATCACAAACCAAAGTGAGTCCATTCTACATGGGGAGACTATCTTTTTGTATTTTTAATGCTTTAATAAAAATAAAATCACTAATTAATTGTGACATATGAAATATATGATAACCGAAAATCCAGATAGTGGAACATGAATATTTACCCTCAAAAGTTATATAGAGAAGCCAACAATCCAAGAAAGACTAATGCTTTATTTTCTTATATTATACACGTTACAATATAATAACAAAGTTGTCCAACCTTATTGCGAATCTATGAGACACTCGAGTCTTCTATTCTAATACCGTAGTCTTCTATTATAATACCCCGGTTTAATAATGTATTATGTTTATTCATGAAAGGATGGAGTGCCTATAAAACTGAAAGGGGTCGGAGTGCCTAGGAAATGTGATAGTTTGAGCATTGTTAATAATAAAATACATTATTGGTAGCGAGACGAATAAGGACAAGAGTTATAGGGGGCAACGATTCCATGAGAGAGGAGGGAAGCTGAGGGGCTAAGCCTTTATATTTTTTAGTTATATTTCTTTACCCACTTTTGAATGTTAGAGTGACGAGGGTGTTACATGAGCTTCTTGAGAGAAGGCCACACTATGCTTTTGATATTTAAACTAAGTTCTTAATTTCCTTGGGGGTTGATCATTCATTCTCACTGAAATCATTTTTGGGATTGGTTCCTCTATGGTTCATTCTTCTTGTTTGTTCTTCTATTTGCATGGGAAAGAAAAATGAATTGTTGAAGGAAGGAAGCCATGGTTGGTCGGTTGTAGAAATTTTTGGTGCAATCTAGTATTGAATTGATACTTGCATGCCTAACATGCATTGACATATTGACAAACATTGTTCACAATTGTGATTCCTAAGAGTTCTAGCAATGAAATTTCCTGACCAAAAGCACTGGAGCCCTAGAAAGAGGTCTAGATCCTGAGGAACTGGGTGTAAATGAATGGGATTCATTTTCATTGGGTGGTGCATTTTGAAGGGAAGAGAGATGGTAAAATGGACATTTGTTGTGTGTTTGAGAAACCCGTGAGATCCCGATTGCTTAATGCATGGGAAGTTGAGTGTCAGTCTGAGACCCATCCTTATGGATTCATAGCCCTGGCTTGGGGTTGAATTTTTGTTGAGACTTGGAAAAAAAATGTCTAAGGTTGGCTGGAAAGTCCCTTGGTCTGCGACCAGTTGGTGAGTAGTTTTACGAATGATAAGTGCTCTCTTTCACGTGTTTCTCTACTTGTATATATATATATATATATATATCTGCATTGTATTAATTATTATCTATGATATATGTATTTATAATGTTCCTTCATGTTGGTTATCTCTCTCCATGGCATAGGGTTCATTTCTTTTATGGTGAAACATGAATCTTTATTATTGCATGTGTTCCTTTCATACTTTTTTGTTAATGGTATGATAAATTCAAAATTAGTCCAAGAAGTGTGCTCTTGAGGTAGTGTAGCTCAGCCTGGTGGTTGGGTACTTGAAAAAGTGGTATCAGAGTTTTAGGTGTATAGAAATAGACCTTCAAGGGCCTCCTACTTAACAGGAAATAAGTTCTTTGGAGGATGGATTTCTTTTGAATGAAAAATTTCTCGGTGCTTATAGTGAGAATCTGGCTATTTCTTTTCACACTTATTAATATATCGTCATGAATTTCTCTCGTAATTGTAAAAGCCTACATGCTTACGCTAATGAACACATTGCCACCAAGTTCATTTTCAAGATTTTTGGGTGTGAACTTGGTATAAGAGATACAAATACAATTTCACCATTGCAACAAGGGTATGTGTTCTTATGGACATTATTAATAATACTATGTGAGTTGATCCAGGTGGATATTGGTGGCCACCCACCTATTCCAACTGGCTCCTCTTGTCATTTTTTAGTTCAACACRTTCTTATGTACTTCTTTGTAATTGTGTGTTCTACACTTATGGGGTTGTTTGAATCCCTACACATCTTCCTGATAAACAGTAGTGGCCAMCSACCTAATCCAACTAGATTATTTTGAAATTTTTCATGTCAGCACATCTTTTTGTACTTACAAGGCCCTTTTGGGGCCCTAAATAGTGTTYTTTTGTGTGCCACAGTCAAACTGTAGGCAGAATGAGATTTTGATGGAATAATGCAAAGTTCTTGAAACTATATTTCCAATGAGCTATCACATGCCTAAAACGAATATTGTGTGCAAACGTTATGACCTCGGGAAGTTAATGTACTAACTTACCCAAATGGGGCCCACATGACTTTTGGCGTTTCATCTCCTTGGGTTAGGTTTTTGGATTTATAAGGTTTTGGAATTCATGTTTATCATAAAAAGGATTTTAGAGCCTCATTGTAATCATCTTCTTGTGAATGAGTGTAGCCATCACATCTCTTCTTAKAGATAAAGCYGCAACCATTGTAGCGAGTCTTTCACTCTATATATCTAGAGTCTCTTTACAATTCTTTCATTAATAGAAATCAAGTATTGTTGTATCGTTTTGTTTATGGCTATTTTCATGAGTATTTCATTGTAATTTATCTGCTTTCATTTCGTTCTAAAAATAATTCAGATCAATGGTATTAGAGCAGGCTCCTCTTGATTGTTTTCAGCGCATGTCCTCGACGAGGTCTGAGTATATCTTGTTGGGTCTCGAGATTGTTTCTCTTGAGGAAAATCACTCTCGCACACCTAAGAAACCCTCGATGGTGGAAGAAATAAAAACAAAAGAGAAGAATATTCTATTAACATGTTGCTTGAGCAAGCTCCTGTGCGAAAGAGGGACAAAATAATGCAAAATTTTGCACACATCCTGTTATCACACAAGCTTGTATGAGTCTTGTGGGTTGGTAGTTTCTACCTAAGTCCATAGTTTTTCCTTGCCTTTCTCCTTTTCGCTGAATAAACCTTAAGTTTTCCCCTTTCCGGCTTGTAATTTGCTCTGTGTTTGTCCTCGATCGTTTGAGCGACCTTTTGTTTTGCATAATCCTTTCTGAGAAGTATCGGCCCCAATATTTTTTTCTCTCTGGCTTAATCACTGCCCTCTCTCCCTCTGTCATTGATATGTTTTCTTTCCCAATCCCTCAGCCCGTCCTCCAAGTATTTATTAACACAGTCTGCAATAGTGAGCACAAGCACAACACTTAGAGCAGTTTGATATGGAATTGAATCAACCGAGTGAGTAGATTCAATTTGGCGAAGGAATTTTCATTTTGAAGTTCAAAGATCGACGATGAATAATAGTCACGGGAATCAGGAGCTTAGAACATTGTTGAAGTTATTTGTAAAATGTATGAACCCCCGAAATCTTAAACCAACAAGAGCTAACCGATCCAATAGGATGTGTGGCAC
>JASDQU010012042.1:96332-108522 GCA_032191745.1 Picea mariana
CTACTTCCCTTGCAGGAGCCATGCAGAGTTAAGGTGACGTCTGACAAAGAATAGTCGTTCGAATTTGGCCTAGGGGACACCAAATCTTCGGTGCATGATTGGCCAGAGTCTGCATGCGCAGACTGTCAGAATACATGTAGATGCAATGTTTTTAATGCAGCGTCTTATTTTTGCTTCTGTTGTTGTTTTTGAGTATATGTAGGCATTTTCACCATTTTGGTAAACATCGATGGTAGAGCAAAGCTCCCGATTGTAAAGTTTTAGCACATACTCTAGTTCTCTGGTTATGCATTGGTGTGTAAGATTTCTTGTTTGATGACAGACGGTCTTCCCATTCCATCTGGTTTTCATCTTATGCTAAGAGAGTTTGTGATCGACTGATTTGCATGGATTATGGCAATTATGTTGTGATAAAGGATTTGTTGTGGCATTGTTGCTTTCTTTGGTTTTCTGCGTTTGAATGTAAGAAGTTATCGCATTCAGATGCCTTCTTCTACAGTCTGTTAGGAACTTGATGTTTACGACAGACCTCTTCTTTCCTCTTATACAAGTCTTCCCCCCTACTCACCCTTACTACAACTCACTGTCTRAAGTTTGATTAAGACCTCACCCGCTCATGCACACCTGACCTAGTTTTGGAGTTAGAACAATGTTGTTTTGAGTTAACTTCCATTTGATCACCTCTTTTATAAACAGATCGTGAMATAAACTGATGGGTKTCGGGCTCTGCTCCTGCAAGCAATCYAGGGGTGACTTTCGTCGCCAACATTTCTGGTGTCGTTGCYGGGGACGAAGTTGAAGATTTTCCCTGGGCAGAACGACATTGAGCCTCTAATTCTGAAGKTGCATCAGACATCAGAGCCCTTCAATATTGTTACTGTGCACCTGGCGACTCCACTATGGCGACTCCAAGGTTTCCACATCACTGTTTCARCTGTGGCTACTGTTAGCACAACTGAAAGCTGACCCTAAGGATCTTTCTCGAGAAGGTTTCAGCAGCTGCTTTCTCAGCCTGAGGAGCTTCTTGGGGTAACAAAAACGTTAGGATCTGGACTTTTATGGTGAACAAGGACCAGACACATTCAAATTTGTGCATCTTTCACCTGGTGACTCCATGATTCAAGGATCGATTGGCGACTCCACTGGTTCAGAATGGAGAAAATCTTAGCTCGGAGGTTTGCTCCTTTTAATTTTTCTGCTATTCCCGGTTTTCCTAATGCTGTCCCTTCTCCGAATGAATGGGGCGATTATTTTCCATATTTGGAAAATGTGAAAAGGACAACCCTACTCAGCACCTTAGTGAGTTTCATGAACTCATGCATCAGTGGGAGATACATCATGAGGATGTATTACTGAAAATGTTCATGTTCTCGTTAGCAGGGGATGCTCGTAAATGGTATCATTCTTTACCCCCTGCTAGCATTTCTTCACTCAGTGAATTCCATGCAGCCTTCACTACCTATTGTCAAGACTTTTATCCCTCTGCGTTAGTTTGTCATAACTATAGTGAGGGATACCACAACTCTATACCAGATGAAGTTGTTTCAGATGTAGGCTATGAGGATGATCCTGATGACCTGGGTCAGAGCTCCGCCCTTTCTCCTTCCTATTCGTCTGCAGCTGGGGGGGGTTATGAGAGTGATGAAGTTCCCAGGGAAGAGGATGGCGCTCTGAATGAACTAGTGGTGCAGGCGATACTTCCCACTCCCTAGTGTGCAAAATTGGAATCTGAAGGCAACAAAAAGGATTTTCCAGTCTTCGAGGAGGATGATCTAAGCAGCTCTTTTGAAGAGATTATTGAAATTTTTTTGGATGCATTAGTATCTGCCCCCAATGAGCCTGCTGTCTCAGATTTAAACAAAGAGGACATTATATAAGAGGATCATTCTTTCTTCCTTCATGAGATTTCCTATGATGAATTTACATTTGGGATTGAAGAGAAGGATTGGGAGACCGTTCCCTTTTTACAAGATGGGGGAGTACATGAAGAAGACGAGGAAGAACCGGAAGAGAAGCTAAGCTCACATTTATTTTCCTATCCAGAGCCAGCTAATGAGTAGCCACTGCCCAAGATCAGTGACCCTATGACAATTGTCCACTCACCTGTGTTTGTCAGAGATATTCATCCACAGGTGGACAACTGTGTAGCACAGGTGGCTGTTTGTCGCCAATTTTTCAAAATTCGCCACTCATTATATGACCCTGTCAGCAAGTACATGGAGTGGCATTTCCCCTATGCCTTGGAGCCGCCCTATTTCATCTCAACTCCAGCCTGTAAGGAGGAGTTCAAGAGTGTAACCGTTCAGCTGTCACGGTTACACCATCTGCTGATGATCATTGACAGAAGGAAGGAGCTTCTATCCAGGAAGCTGCTTGAATGGCTATGGTGGAAATCAGCTTTCACCTAGCCCCATGTAAAGTGTTTTATTAGTTTAGTATTGTATATAAATAAGCTCCTTTGAGCATGTATCTTTATTTTGTTGCTTCTATTTTTTGGCTTGTATTTTCAACAGCGAGATGTTTTGAGCTTGATTCCATAGCCCAACAGCAAGGCACTGAAGCTACGGAATGAGTTCTTAGAGCATCACAGGGACGACTCTACCCCCCATGGAGCCTAATGTTAGCGACATTTTTTTCTTGGGACTCAGAGCATCCAAGTCTGTAGGTTGCACGAGGAGTGCCCAAGCGTAGTGCATAGAAGAAGTCCTGTTCATAATTAAAATCGAGTGAGTGGGCAAAATTATAGTGTCAACAGTCTTGATCCATCCACATGAGTAGATCAGTGGTTGGCGGGAAATCGCAGATAGTAGAGTTGCACCGATATTAGCGCAAACAGATCGCACACATCTTGTATATAGGGAAGAATAGCAGTCGTCCATCCAAGGGACACGTGGCGCGAGATCTAGTCACCTCGGCTTTCGGGTAGTTGCGAGTTCAAAGGGTGAAGTTTTTATGTCGTTGTACATTTCGAAACCCCGAACCTCGAAGTGCTGAAAGCGCCCAAAGGTGGGCCCACAATATCGAGGAGAAGCCTCAGCTGTCCATCCAAAGGGGACACCTGGTGGCCAATTGAGCCATCTTGGCATTTCATCCATCGCGACCCCAAATCGTAAGGAGCAGCTCCGTCATTTTCCCGATGCGCCAGGTGACGGGAGCGTCCATGACTCGGGCCCACAATATCACTGAGTGAGTCAGGACCGTCAGATCTGAGAGGGACATGTGGCACCAGATTAAGCCGTCTCGGCGTTTCTCTCATCGCGATTTCGAAAAGCATGGATTAGCTCCTTCCCATTCATGAACGCTAAAAGCACCTTGGGAATAAGCACGTGGTCAAAGCCCGTGGTCACTTAGGGAAAGAAAGGAGCTGTATAAAGAAGGCCAAAGGCACCAAGTGTAGTTACATAGGGGATCATCGCGATCTCCAGGCGCCAGCAGATCCGATCTCAATACTATTTCTCGCTCAGAGTAAATGAAGGCAAGGAGGTGTGGTTGAAACCTCTCCTCATTCATTAGGTGCGAAGTATGGAGGGCCTGGCAAGAGGTCTGCTCGAGAGGGTCCTATGTACCATTTCTTCCAAAAAATCCATGCCGAGTCTTCGACCAGCCGGAGGAGGTCTGCACACACTATCTTAGCTCTTAATGGCTCAGCTACTTTCCTTGCAGGAGCCATACGTAGTTAAGGTGGCGTCTGACAAAGAATAGCCATCTGAATTTGGCCGAGGGGACACCAAATCTTGGGTGCACGATCGGCCAGAGTCTGCATGCGCAGACTGTCAGAATACATGTAGATGCAATGTTTTTAAAGCAACGTCTTATTTTTGCTGTTGTTGTTGTTTTTGAGTATATGTAGGCGTTTTCGCCATTTTGGTAAACATCGATGGTAGAGAAAAGCTCCTGATTGTAAAGTTTTAGCACATAATCTAGTTCTTTGGTTATGCATTGGTGTGTAAGATTTCTTGTTTGATGACAGACGGTCTTCCCATTCCATCTGGTTTTCATCTTATTCTAAGAGAGTTCATGATCGATTGATTCGCACAGATTATGGCAATTATGTTGTGATAAAGGATTTGTTGTGGCATTGTTGCTTTCTCTAGTTTTTTTCGTTTGAATGTAAGAAGATCTTGCGTTCATATGTATTCTTCTACAGTCTATTAGGAACCTGATGTTTACGACGGACCTCTGCTTTCCTCTTATACAAGTCTTCCCCCCTACTCACCCTTACTACAACTCACTGTCTGAAGTTTGATTCAGACCTCACCGGCTCATGCACACCTGACCTGGTTTCAGAGTTAGAACAATGTTGTTTTGAGTTAGCTTCCATTTGATCACCTCTTTTATAAAAAAATCGTGACATAAACTGATGGGCATTGGGCTCTACTCCTGCAAGCAATCCAGGGGTGACTTCCATCGCTAACAGTCATAATATCCCATTGAAAGAGGAGGCCAAAACATTTAGACGGAAATTAATACAAATAAATACTATGTTGTTGTCTATTATTGAAAGGAAGGTAAAGATGTCGTTGAATGCCCAAATCATTGTCCCTTTGATATATTTTGAATGGGGGGCCAGCCTGGTCCCAGTAAGAAAGAAGAATGGAGAAGCCAGATTGTGCGTCGATTTCAGGAACTTGAACAAAAGCTATAAGAAGGATAATTGTACTTTGCCAGAGATGGAACACATATTGCAAAGAGGGACATGTGCATCTAGGATGTCCATGATTGATGGATTTTCAGGCTATAATCAGATTTTTGTCCTTCCTGAAGATAGGGAGAAGATGACCTTCACCACTCCTTGGGGCACGTTCATGTATGCCAAAATTCCCTTTGGTTTCATGAACATAGGAGCAACCTTTCAATGAGCCATGGACATCGCCTTCACTGGAGAAAAAGATAAATTTGTGGTCATCTATCTAGATGGCATTACATACTTCTCTAGATATGATAAAGAGCATTGTTATCATATGAGAAAGGTCTTCTTGAAATGCATATTTGAACCTCCATTTGAAAGTTATTAGTAGGCTAGGAGGGCACTATAACCAAGCTTGTTCCTCCCTCCATTAGAGTCTCAATTATGTTGATAAATTGAAAGAGTATAAGGGGAATGGAGTGACTTAAACACATTTCCATGGACATTTAAATTTCCACGTGTCCCTCAATTCAATTTGGTTCTTCATACCATATTTCATAATTGTGATGACCTATAAAGTATCCAATGTTTTGAAACTACCATCAATAAGGATCAAAACTTGTAATGTTGTAGGTATGCCTATAGGTGTCATTTTGAAGTTGACCCAAGTGATTTTTCTTGTATGGATGACTGTTTTGGCACCTTTTTGTTTGTTTGATCTTGGTTGGTATTGTCTCATTAGTTAGCAGGACTATTATGTCATGTTCCAGGGTGCTAACTCAGGCTACATGTTAATGTTGATTTCGTATTGTAATTGTACAATTCCTTTATAGTACTCGTACCAGCCTATGATATAATCATTTTGGACAAGAGAGTAGGGAATATAAATTTGCATGTTGGAGACTATTGAGAAAGAATTTTATGACCCTTCTAATGCTTTGGATGATTGCTCATTAGTAATATATTCTAGTGTGCCATATCATTGGTGCTCTATTTTAGGATCTTTTCATATGCCCAACCTTTCTTCTTTGTTCCATATTTTAGGAATGGACATATATTTGTTCTTATATGAATGTCTCATCCTATAGTACTTGGAATCTAGTAGTGAATGCATCATTGACATCCTAGCCATCCTAGGACTATTTGGTAACAACATGAATACTATTTTCACTGAGAGGGAGTTCTAGTCAAATCCCACCTACTTGACTCCATGAAAATAGTAGGCACACACACTTTCTTATCATTGGATAATTCCCCAAGAATGGGACATGCAGGATAATGGTGATCCCGGATTTAAAAAATCGCTTGAATAATGATAAGAGCATGGTCTGGTCCCTCAGTTTTGAGTATTTTTCTAGGGAAAATTGAAGTAACAAGGTGAGGTCATGTATATCATAATCCATTAGTTCCACCTTCTCCACATATCATTTCAAATGCTCATCCTTGCTAACATGCACCCATAGGTTGAGTACCTTCTCTAGGTAAACTGATTATTGTACCTATAGAATGGGGGTCTTCTCCTTCCTCAATGTTTAGATTCATAGCCCATCATGCCCTTGACTTAATTGGTATTGTACATGGTGGCATTTTTCTCATGGTGTCTTTGTGTAATACCATCATCCACAAATAATACATCATGAATCTCCTTAGAATCCTATCCATCAACAATTTATACAACTGCCCTATTATCAAGTGATAATTCATCACATGTACCACTAGCCCCCTTTGCCAACACTAATCACAATACATAAGTTCTAAAATTGAATTGGTGAGTGTTATCAAGTAATAATTCATCACATGTACCACTAGCTTCCTTTTCCAACACTAATCACAATCCTTAGGTGATAAAATTTAAACGGGGAATTCAATGAGATCTGCAAAGAAGTTTGATATTAATTCAACATGAAAGAGACCGACATCGGGTAGTTCATGAACTGTCCATGTTTTTTAACTATTATGTATCTGGAAATGTTCATTGGGCCCACGTTTTACTTTCTTGGCTTTACTACCACTTCAAAATCGAACTCTTTGAATTGAAATAACCTTTAGCAGATTTGAGCCTCCATTTGAAATTTATTACTAGGCTAGGAGGGAGCTATAACCAAGCTTGTTTCTCCCTCCATTAAAGCCTCAAGTATGCTGATAAATTGCAAGAGTATAAGGGGCATCGAGTGAGTTAAGCACATTTCCATGAATATTTCAATTTCGACTTGTCCCTCAATTCAATTTGGTTGTTCATACTATATTTCATAGTTGTGATAATCATGGGAGATATTGCAAAAGAATCCCCTTCACCCCTCCCCATTTTGGATCATTTGACCCTAATTCAAAATAGTACCCATGTTTCCCATGGCATCTACTTCATAGTTTAGATGGTGAAGGATATGCTAAAAGGTTATTTGTTAAAAATGGAAAAATATTCTTTTTTCTCTTTCTACTAGTATGTACAAGCTTGAGGATATAACTTTTGAGAGCTTCCTCATTTGCTAGATAATCACAATGGAATTTCCAATGACCACAATATTTTTAACCTATCTTGCATGAAACAACATGAGACAAAAAAAAAACATGTATTAATCAATGGTTCAATTTTTACAAATCGAGATGGGGTGCACTATTCATCATACTGTAGAGAATGAGATATGTGAGTTTGTAGTTTGGTGATTGGTCAAGCATCAGCGCCTAGCAAGGTCCTCCTCTCTTGGAAGGCCAACAAAATATGATGCCTGGGCCAAACCTGGGAGTAACCCAGCCCCCTTTTCTCCGTTCCGTCAAGGCCCAAAGGGGGAATAAGCAGTAGCATGAAGAACATCAAAGATATGAAAGGTAAAACTGTAAAACTATGTTCCATAAAGGCCCAAGGGGGAAATTCAAATAAGAATGAAGATGTAAACCGGAGAATGCATATATGGGAAGATCCCATATAATTTATACCAAGTGGGAGGGCCAAAATACTCTCAGAAATATCCTTTTTCTTTGGAAATCGGGCAAAGGGAATATTGTAGCTACCTAGTGCCCATACCACAAAATTAGGGTGAATTAAACCATAAACCCCGCTTTTACCAAATGGCAGGGCGAAGATGCTGTAAAAAATTTCCATACTTCTAGAAATTTGGCTAATGGAAGCTTGTCCCTCCAAATTTCAGGGGCAAAATATAATTTTTTCTATCCCTCTTGAAAATATGGGCTAACCCTATACACGATTTTTCCCCTAAAATAAATTACGGGCTAATGATATAAGTTTAAAAAAATTAGTCCAATACAAAAAATTCACTCAATAAAAAATTGGAGGCCCCTTAATTTTGCCCATGAGTGAAACTTCTCCCCTAAAATCATCTATGAGTATGACCCTACTACGTCAACAATACGACCCTGCAACGTCAGCAGTATGACCCTGCCACATCAGCACTGTATGGACTATACAGTTAGCAAATTTTTTTTTGTATGGAAAAGTGGAAAGAATGTGATATCTCTCGCATACCACATTTGTTTCAACATGTTCAAATTGCATTGGGATCGCAAGGACGAGGCATACGAATGAGTCTATTTTGAAGCAATTCTAGGCACTTTCATTTTTTAGCATATTTTCATCCCCTGGATCATGTATGATTATATGTTATTTTTATAACTGTTCATTTAATGTGTTTTATTTGTTTTTTTTTGTTTTCTAGTATCCTAATAGTATGAATGGAAACATAATTAATGTTATGGTAATACCACAGTAACACTTGGCAATACCATAGTAATGCTCATTGATTAAAATTCAATAAAAAATTATATTTGGATGTGTTGTCATACAACTATGTTGCAAGAAATTCACTACAATTTTTTAAAAACATGAGACCATTATGAAGTAGCTATATAGATATTGGATGAGAATGTTATGCAAATTTGAATATGACTGAAAAAAATTTACCATATAAATATAGGGGATTTTGAATTTTTTGGAAAAGTTTCCATTATTGTTTAGAAACAGAGATACACAAACGCAATAGAAAATTATTATTTTACAAAAATTTCACATGTATAGAAGGAATATAAAAGTGAATATATTTTTTTTTGTAAATAAAAAAGATTGCATTACCTTACGCTATAAAAAAAAATGACACATGTCTGAAAATACATTAAAAATCGCCACTTGTTCTGCCACATGCATGTAAACTAGAATAGGTGGTCGACATTGTTCAAATACCAATTGGTAAACCAGAGTTTGTTTTCAATAGAATACATTTGAACTAAAACGATAAATTTAACAGTAAAGAAACTAGATGTGAGGAGGACCCAAGCGTCCTTCATGGTGAACTGTGAAGGCCAATGGATGACAACATGTTGGGAAACGACTTTTCGACATGTTGACAACATGTCGAAAAGAATACCCAGGCGCTTGTTGAGGACGTGCTGGTTGTGCAGCCACTCAACCAAGTATTTTATCATCTTGAAAATCAACACCAAATGGTCCTCTATGAGCATGTAGGAGCTAGGTGAGTCATGGAAACCCAAATCCTGATGATCTTGCATTTATGTGTATATCTCCCAATGGGTTTCCTCCTCACTCCATTTGTCGCCCCACTTTATGCCCAGGTCTTCATCCTTGGGGTTTGTGTCATTCTTGTAGTTATCCTACATCAATGGAGGGAACTACTCCTCTTCCATGCAACCTCGCATGGCTGGCACAAGAGAATTTAAAGGGATATCGGTGCCTGTTGGTGTCTTCTGCTCCATGGTGTTCTCCTCCCAGTTAGGAGGAATCTCCTCCTCCACTATGCATTCCCCATAGTTTAGCTCTGGGTTAGACGAGTGAAACTCAAGTTAGGCATCTTCGCAATAGTTTTGGCTAGAGTTAGGAGAGAGAGCAGAGCTTCTTCCTCGATTGGGAAAGAGAGAGGGAGGTCGTGTGAGTCGAGTCCTTCCTAATTGACTATAGTAGGCCTATCAACGCTTGGATTTGCCTCTCTCACAAGGCATGACAAGTTGAGCTTTTAGGGAGAAGAATTAACAGAGGAAATGTAGGAAATGTTGGTCGTGGATGGAAGGAAGATAACAGAGACTATAGTGCTCAGAGCATAAGAGTAGAGGGAGAATGAAAAAATGATGACAAACTCTAGATATAATAGCCACAGCAAGGAATCACCGATGTGATGATGAGGGAAGTGACAGTTTTGGGAGCCATGAATGTGGAGGTGATGCCACCTTGCTGCATCGACATCGTACCAGTAGTGGACTGTCAAGCTCGAATCACCATTAAACCTTCCAAACTACACCAACAGACTAATCTCTGGCTGGAGTGAATGTTATGCATTGTGAATAGACGGAAGAGGAGGCTGGCGGCGAGGGGATTTAACTGCACTCGTCACCAATGTTCCATGTAACATGTGTTCCCTAGGTGTCACCCCATTTCAGGGGAATATAAAAGTAAATATCAACATTCAAAATTTTTACATTTTTAATTATTAATAATTAGTGTCAAACATTTTTCCTCTCACATGTACAAAAGTGTTTTGCACCTAGGTTGGTGTGAAGCTAAGCTATTTTACTATCCATGAAAAATTCTCATTGTAAGTTTACACTTAGGTAAGTTTGAAGCTAGTTCGTTTTACCATGCATAAAAAATCTTTATTCTAAATTTGATGTAGCAGGGACATCCTAATATTATCATATCACAACTATAGCAAACCTAAGGGTGTGATCCCAAAACCCCTTATTTGCAACTCACAACACTTAATCACTAAAGCTAAACCTAGAAATGTACCACCTAAACCTCTTATTTGCAATTTTACAACACCTAATCAATAAAGCTAACTCACTCAATGAAAAAAAACTTTAATGTAAATCTATCTTAACATTTTATGTTTTAATGATAAGGTATTTCTTACTACTAAATATAAATTGAAAACTAAAATGAACGTTTGCAAACAAATATAACAAAATATATATTCAGCATTTAAAAATTTATAAAATTACTTTACTATTTAAAAATTAATGGAATTAAAAAATCTTTAAAGTGGGAAAAAAATATTTATATGTAGAGAAAGTTTACAATTCTAGTAAAATCATTTTAACCTTGTGTGACGATGTTTTGATATACACCAAGAATGCTAAAAGTTGTGTATTGTTTTTAGGTTTAGTCTTTAGGGTTTGTTGGCAATCCCAAACCGTTAAGAGAATGTTAAAAAATATTAAAATGATGATAAAAAATTTATTATCCATCAACCGAAAGTACACAATTACTTTAGTTTTAATCATTCACACTGTTAAAAAAGAATAAACATACGAAGTAAAATAATATAATTATATAAAAAATAGATGTGAAGATAAGTCAGCGTATACCTAAATATTCTGAGAATTTAAAACACGTGAGAAATATGGCACAATTGATGTCTGGTTGTTGGATGCAACATAACAGCAAACAAGATGTAGAGGTGGATATCGTTGAATATTTGGCATCTCTCTTTTATGTATTCCATAGCCAAATGACAGCTAAACATGCCGAGGTTTGTTTTATTCCACGACGGTTCTTTGCAATATAGATACATTCAGGAAGATAAACATGACCAGGTTGTCTTATTCCACGACAGTTCTTTGCAATATAGAGGCATTCAGGAACTACAATCACGCTGTCTATGCAACAAACAGAATTGTGATATTGCCAAGATTGAGAAGACCATTGACTAAGAATGCAAACAACCCCTAAAATAGGAGGATTCTAATTTTAGAACTTGTTTAATTAACGCCAAAAAAACAAAATCCATTGCATAGAAATTCTCTGAAAAGCACACATCCATTCATTCCTCTTCCTTGGAGAGATCTGCAAGCCAGAGTCTCAGTTGTTTAATACAAAGGATTACATTGTAGACATAACTGATGTTTTTCAGGAGTAATCCAAACCTCAAGAGTCCGAGATCTATGAAGACTTTAGGGAAAAAGATTAAAGACTTTCGATTTCATTTCAAGGTGAAAAGCAGCTTCTGGAAAAGGAGAAAAGACTACGGGGTTCTAAGTATAGATTCTCATAAGGAAGGGTATTGGGAAAGAAAAGGTAGACGCCGTTACCGAGATCATGAATTCCAGAAAGGATGTTTTGCTGTGTATGTTGGCGAAGAAAGGAGAAGATTTGTGATTCCTACTATCTACTTATCCCATCCGATTTTCCGTATGCTGCTGGATAAAGCCCGCGAAGAATATGGTTTCAAGCAGAGGGAAGGATTATTGCTTCCCTTCGATGTCGAGGAGTTTGAGCAGTCTCTGTGGCTGATTAGACACAGTCGGTCAGCCTCCGGACAATTCAACCTTGAGAAGCTGGTGAACCAATTCCTTCCCAAGCCATCCCTCACCCCGTATGAATGAATAATTTTAAATATCTGCTCTAACTGAACAATCCAATCTGTTGTAAATTATAAACCTGTAATTGTGGAGAACAGAAATTATTACTGCTTAAATGCAGCAATGAACAGACATTTCTATGCGGCTCAAAAATACGTGTCTGAGGAAAGCACAGTACACGTTTCCAGTTTCTCTACTCATCCTTTCCATGTTATAAGATTAGGGTTTGCAGTTGTTTTAATG
>JASDQU010012042.1:122196-135096 GCA_032191745.1 Picea mariana
CAATAAAACTCAAAGGGGTCGGAGTGCCTAGGAAATGTAATAGTTTGAGCATTGTTAATAATAAAATACATTGTTGGTAGCGAGACGAATAAGGACAAGAGTTATAGGGGGCAATGATTCCATGAGAGAGGTGGGAAGCTGAGGGGCTAAGCCTTTATATTTATAAGTTATATTTGTTTACCCACTTTTGAATGTTAGAGTGAAGAGGGTGTTACATGAGCTTCTTGAGAGAAAGCCACACGATGCTTTTGATATTTAACTTAAGTTCTTAATTTCTTTGGGGGTTGATCATTCATTCTCATTGAAATCATTTTTGGGATTTGTTCCTCTATGGTTCATTCTTCTTGTTTGTTCTTCTATTTGCATGGGAAAGAAAAATGAATTGTTGAAGGTAAGCAGCCATGGTTGGTTGGTTGTAGAAATTTTTGGTGAAATCTAGCATTGAATTGATACTTGCATGCCTAAGATGCATTGGCATATTGACAAACATTGTTCACAATTGTTAATCCTAAGAGTTCTAGCAATGATATTTCCTAACTAAAAGCATTGGAGCCCTAGAAAGAGGTCAAGATCCTGAGGAACTGGGTGTAAATGAATGGGGTTCATTTTCTTTGGGTGGTGCATTTTGAAGGGAAGAGAGATGGTAAATTGGACATTTGTTGTGTGTTTGAGAAACCCGTGAGATACTGATTGCTTAATGTATGGGAAGATGAGTGTCGGTCTAAGACCCATCCTTATGGATTCATAGCCCTGGCTTGGGGTTGAATTTTTGTTGAGACTTGGAAAAAAAATGTCTAAGGTTGGCTGGAAAGTCCTTTGTCTGTGACCAATTGGTTAGTGGTTTTACGAAGGATAAGTGCTCCCTTTCATGTGTTTCTCGACTTGTATATATATATCCACATTGTATTAATTATTATCTATGATATATGTGTTTGTAATGTTCCTTCATGTTGGTTATTGCTCTCCATGGCATATGGTTCATTTCTTTTATGGTGAAACATGAATCTAGATTATTTCATGTGTTCCTTTCATGCTTTTTTGTTAATGGTAATATAAATTCAAAATTAGTCCAAGAAGTGTGCTCTTGAAGTAGTGTAGCTCATCTTGGTGGTTGGGTACTTGACAAAGTGGTATCACAGTTGTAGGTGTATAGAAATAGACCTTCAACGACGTCCTACTTGACAGGAAATAAGTTCTTTGGAGGAGGGATTTCTTTTGAATGAAAAATTTCTCGGTGCTCATAGTGAGAAGCTGGCCTTTTCTTTTCAGACTTATTAGTATATCGTCATGAATTTCTCTGGTAATTGCAAAACCCTACATGCTTGTGCTGATGAACACATTTCCACCAGGTTCATTTTCAAGATTTTTTGGTGTGAACTTGGTATAAGAGATACAAATACAATTTCATCATTGCAACAAGGGTATGTGTTCTTATGGACATTATTAATGATACTATGTGAGTTGATCCAAGTGGATATTGGTGGCCACCCACCTATTCCAACTAGATCCTCTTGTCAATTTTTAGTTTAACACGTTCTTATGTACTTCTTTGTAATTGTGTGTTCTACACTTATGGGGATATTTGAATCCCTACACATCTTCCCGGTGGACAGTAGTGGTTGCCCGCCTAATCCAACTGGATTATTTTGGAAGTTTTCAGGTCAGCACATCTTTTTGTACTTACAAGGCCCTTTTGGGGCTCTAAATAGTGTTTTTTTGCATGCCACAGTCAAACTATAGGCAGAGTGAAATTTTGATGGAATAATGCATAGTTCTTAAAACTATATTTCCGATGAGCTATCACATGCCTAAAACAAATATTGTGTGTAAACATTATGACCTCGGGAAGTTAATGTACTAACTTACCCAAATGGGGCCCACATGACTTTTGACGTTTCATCTCCTTGGGTTAGGTTTTTGGATTTATAAGGTTTTGGAATTCATGTTTATCATAAAAAGGATTTTAGAGCCTCATTGTAATCACATCTCTTCTCAGAGATAAAGCTGCAGCCATTGTAGTGAGTCTTGCACTCTATATATTTGCAGTCTCTTTACAATTCTTTCATTAATAGAATTCAAGTATTTTTGTATCTTTTTGTTTATGGCTATTTTCATGAGTATTTCATTGTAATTTCTCTACTTTCATTTCATTCCGAAAATAATCCAGATCAGTGGTATTAGAGTAGGCTCCTCTTGATTGTTTTCAGCGCGTGTCCTCAACGAGGTCTGAGTATATCTTGTTGGGTCTCGAGATTGTTTCTGTTGAGGAAAATCACTCTTGCACACCCAAGAAACCCTCAATGGTGGCAGAAAATAAAAACGAAAGAGCATAAGATTCTATTAACATGTTTCTTGAGCAAGCTCTCGCGCGAAAGAGGGACAAAATGATGGAGAATTTTGCACACATCCTGTTATCACACAAGCTTATATGAGTCTTGTGGGTTGGTAGTTTCTACCTAAGTCCGTTATTTTTCCTTGCCTTTCTCCTTTTCGCTGAATAAACCTTAAGTTTTCCCCTTTCTGGCTTGTAATTTGCTCTGTGTTTGTCCTCGATCATTTGAGCAGCCTTTTGTTTTGCGTAATGCTTTCTGAGAAGTCTCGACCCCAAGATTTTTTTCTTTGTGGCTTAATCATTGCCCTCTCTCCCTCTATCATTGATATTTTTTCTTTCCCAATCCCTTAGCCCATCCTCCAAGTATTTATTAATGCAGTCTGCAGTAGTGAGCACAAGCACAACACTTAGAGCGGTCTGATATGGAATCGAATCAAGCAAGCGAGTAGGTTCAATTTGGCAAAGAAATTTTCATTTCGAAGTTCAAAGATCGACGATGAATAATAGTCATGGGAATCGGGAGCTTATAACGTTGTTGAAGTTATTTGTAAAAGGTCTAAAAACCTGAAATCTGAAATCAATAGGAGCCGCCCGATCCAACAGGAATAGTGGCACCCAATCTGAACCATGGATAAAGTCATTTCGGGAAAGTTTTAGTGAGGAATGCACATAATTCCCGAGTCCCAAAATTTTGAAGTCCTGAAGTCCCAAAATGTCGATATCCATATGGATCGTCCAATTTGAAGGGATGTGTCGCACCTGATCTGAGAAATCATGATTTCATGACTGAGAGGCTTTAGCATGGAGCACAACATAGACTCGTGAAACAAAAAATCGTGAAATGCCTGGGAGTTGGGCCCACGATCACACCCGTGGTTATATGGGAAACAAAGCCATAAAGAGGAGTAAGCACCTATTGAGCGGTGGGAATCCGAGGTTTTCTAGCAAGCATCTAGGTCGTTAAATTACAAGAAAATATGACCGTCAATATGGCCGGGCTATTTCATGGACTCAAGCATCGAGATATTTTGAATCAAGTGGAGTGAAGACTCCCAAAATGAGAAATTCAGTTTCACATAGGAGCCCCAGGTCACGGCCTAAGGTCGCATGAAGCGATGGAGAGGAGAATTTCGCACCAAGAGCTGAGAGTGCCCATATTATTCACAAAGGAAGATCCACGTGGTATTGAGGCATCGGGATTGACTTGAAGGAGTCATGAATGTCTCCTGGAGAATTCATGGGTGTCAGGATTTATCCCAATCCTGATAAAGGTAGTTAATGGAAATAGGGGAGGTGGTTGAAACCTTGTTTCACCCCATAAATGGAAAGCATGGAAAATACAGCCATGGAGGCAAATTGTCAGCACAAATTTCTTATGTCAATAGATTTTTCTGCAAAGCACATACTAATCTGATGTTGTGTCTGACAGAAGAATGCAAGTGTGTCCTGACAAAAGAAGATGCAGACACTGAGCCTTGAATACAATGACCAGAGCACGCCTCTAGTGGGAGTGAGTTGTTCTAAGTATAAATAGTTAGTTTTGATATTTTGTTATGGTCGATGGTTGAGCTACGATCTTGACCTGTAAAGTTTTAATGGAGCCCCTGGTTCTATGGTTATGTGTTTCCATTTGAGACTTCTTGTTTAATGACAGTCAAATTTCTTTTCATCTCTTTTTCTTCTGATACTGAAGACTCGGGCATGGATGATCTATTCGAGTTGTGATAACTGTATTGCAATGTATTTTTGATTGTAGTATTGTTATTTCGTTTTCAGTTTCTTGAAGTTTTGGATTCAAGAGGATATTGTATTTGAATATTTTCCTCCTTAGGCTGCTGGAAGACCAGATGTCCATAGCAGAACTCTACATTTTCTCCTCAAGTTCTACATCCTACTCACCCTTACTACAAGATACTAACTGAAGTTAGATCAAGATCTCATCTACCTATGCATACCAGCCAATTTTTCCGAGTAAAAGAAATATTATAGCGATTTTGTGTCCATTAGACCCCCCTTAAATTTATTCATTGTGACATAAAACTGATGGGTAATGGACTTACCTTTTCCATAATCTAGGGGTGACTTCTAATTCTAACATTTCTAGTGCCATTGTCGGGTACGAATTGAATAATTTCCCTGGTATAGAACGACAACGAGCTTATGATTATGAAGGTGCATCAAATATCAAAACCATTGAAGATTGCATTTTTGCACCTGATGAATCCATTGAGGCGAATGCACTATTTCAGTTGTGGCTTTCAGAGGCAGACACACGAGGTCTACTCCACAACCGCCTTTAGTGACACCTGAAGCTGATCGAGAGAAAATTATTGGAAGACAAAATACCATTCAGGAGGGTACTTCTATTGTTAAACTAGGCGATTATGGTAATTTTCATTATTCTCCTATAGCAACTCCAGTAGTTGTTTCTCATTTTCCTATTACGCCATTTGTTGGAGATTCTAGAAGTTTAAATTTTGGGAGTTTTCTTGTTGATTTCCCCTCTCCTAGTTTCACTACTCCTCCTCCTATTAGAGTTGTTTCTTTTAAAAAAATAGAAACCTCTGTTCCCTCAAGCCCTGTAGATTTTTCTCCAAATCCTATGTTGTATCCTTTTCCTCCTCGAAGCTCACTTCTAGTATCCCCTGTTTGAACCTCTTCTCCTCCTGGTTCTCCTCCAAATATCATCCCTATGGCAGGTACCAATCCCCCTAGAAATAGAATGTATGCCATAGTGGCTACTAGATATGCCCCCTTAGTCTTACCTCAACCCATGAATGCTCTCTGTACTGGAGATTACCTAAAATACATGCTCAAATTTATTGGAAAAGAAGGCATAATTGTTGAAGAGAACCTTGTTGCCTTATACAGTTATGCGGACAATTTAAATATTGACAATAGGATGTGTGGATGAGAGTCTTTGTCCAGATCCTTGATGGTGAGGTTAGGAAATGGTTTAGGGGATTGAACCCTTGATCCATTCTTGGGATTGAAGATTTAGATGATTCCTTCTTGAGACATTGAGGGGATAAAAAGGACTTTATGTATTATATCACAGAATTTGGGTCCTTAAAGAGAAAATAGGGAGAATCTGTCTCCAACTTTTCCAAACATTCAACAAAATGTACAATAAGTTTCTTGTTGAGATAAAGCCTACATAAGCCTCTGCCAAAATTACTTATGCTAGTGATTTTGACCCTGATTTCTTCCTCATGTTAGGAGAAAGAAGAGATACCTCCTTGGCTCATATGCAATATGGAGCCCTGGATGTAGAATCCAATGTGTTGGTAGTTGACATACTTAGAAATAAAACTGACAAAGACAGAGGAAGGGGAAGATCTGAAGCCTCAACCTCTGGTTCTTTTCTTCCTCACCCTCAAGTGATGAAATGACCAAGATGGTAAAGTCCCTATCTATAGAAATGAATAAGATTAAGTTTGAAGGGAAGAAATGGTATAAGAATGCCCCAAATGCTGATAATAGAGGCAATTTCATAAGACCAATTAATATCCCTCAGATTCTCCCAAGAGAACCCAGAAGCAGAGATAGGGATTGTCAAAAATTACAAACCCCTCTCCAAAATAATTTTGTTGTTGATGAGGAAAGGGAAGAGGAAGAGCTTGATCCTAAAATCCATTGTCCTGGAGACACCTCCCCATTTCCCCATTTGACCCAATCTACATATGAGGAATTCCTCATGGACGACCAAATAAATGATCTGAGGAAAGGAGAGAAGACCAATGGTGGTTCCAATAAATACAACCTCAGGTATAGGAAGAAAGAAGTGAAGTACAACGTCTCTTATCAGCCTTCCAGAGCAGAGAAGCCTTCTAAAAACACAACAAATAACAGCAAGGAGAAGAAAACACAGAACCCCCCACCAGTAGCCAAAGGTCCTGCCACAGAAGTGAAAGAAATTATAAATCCCCCCTCATATTTTAACATTAAGAATGAAATTCAAAATATTAGGATTCTTGTGCCCCTTTCAGAGTTGGTTAATCACAAATATTTCAAGAAATCCCTCTCTAAGATGTTGCAGTCTGAGCCATCTTTCCATTCCACGGACTTAGTAAACCTTCAATATGAAAATCTAACAGTTATTATAGGTCCCTTGATAGAAGACAAAGATGATTCATCCCCTCCCTTCTACACATCTCTGAACATACATGATAAGGTGTTGCATAATTTTTTGATGGACTCAAGGGAATCTCATAATCTCATGCCCAAAACTGTCATGGACGAACTTGGATTATAAATCACAAAAGCTTATCATGATTTGTATTCGTTTGATTCAAGGAAGGTACAGTGTCTTGGTGTCATCAAAGATCTTGTTGTGAGGTTCTTCTAGCTGCCCATGAAAAGTGTGGTCATGGATATTGTGGTAGTTGATGTTACCCCCAAGTTTGGCATGTTATTCTCAAGATCTTGGATAAAAAGACTAGAGGGAACATTGCAAATGGACGTCACATATTCTACCATTCCCGTGTTTGGGTGGGAACATAGAATACTATACAGAGAAGCTCCGTTGGGCTACATTATCAGTGATGAAGCAGACTCCACCAACCATCCTATTTTTTCACTTGATATTGATTTGGGATCCAGGATATTGCAACTCACTGATGCTCCTGAGCCCCCTATAAAAATCAGAAAGAAGTCCCTTACTCCTTGTGAAGGTTCTCCTTCGATTACCTTTGTTTGGAAAATGTTCTTTGATGGAGCCTATTCTAGAGAGGGTGTTGGCGTTGGAGTGGTCCTTGTTTCACCTATTCAAGAAATTATATCTCTGTCCTACAAGTTAGAATTTGAAACTACCAATAATGTGGCAGAATATGTAGCTCTTGATTTGGGTCTGAGGGCTGAAAAAGACATGGGGATTCAAGAGATATCAATATTTGGGGATGTTTATTTGATTGTCCATCAGATCAGAAATATTTATCAAGCCAAGCACCCACAGCTCAGAATTTACATAAATGAAGTATGGGATCTAGTTGACAGTTTTTTCTTATCTTTCAACATTTGATTTGTCCTGAGCGAAGAGAATTCCATGGCGGATTCTCTAGAGGATTCTACAAGTAATTTCAGAATCCCTCTACTACCTAAACTCAGGTATGACGTAGAAGTAAAATACAGACCCTCTATGCCTGATAATTTCAAGCATTGGAAAGTGTTTGATGATGATCATGAGATCAAAAGGTTCCTATAGACCATTGATGAGTTTTCTGCATTACAAGTTGATCAAGATATTGATGCTGAAACAAATCGTCACAATGATGCTTTTCTAAACAAAATTGCTAATCATCATATTGTCTAGCTGCCCAACAATCATATCCCAAAAGGACTAGTTCCTTTGGAAATACTATTTGACACAAATGATGTGGCCATAAAGGGTAAAGTTTCAAATGAGGACGCCGATGTAGCTGATTGAAATATTGGTACGGAGAAGGATCCTAAATTTGTCAAGTTTTCAAGAGTCTTTCAAAGAAACAAAGGACCGAGTATGTTGAGTTGTTAAGGGAATTTTCTGATGTGTTTTCCTAGACATACGAAGATCTCAGAACATACGACACAAGTGTTATTGATCATAATATCCCATTAAAAGAGGAGGCCAAACCATTTAGGCAGAAATTAAGACAAATAAATACTATGTTGTTACCTGTTATGGAAAGGGAGGTAAAGATGTTGTTGAATGCCGAAATCATTGTCCCTTTGAAATATTTTGAATGAGGGGCCAACTTGGTCCCAGTAAGAAAGAGGAATGGAGAAACCAGACTGTGTGTCGATTTGAGGAACCTGAACAAAAGCTCTAAGAAGGACAATTATCCTTTGCCAAAGATGGAGCACATATTGCAAAGAGGCACATGTGCATCTAGGATGTCCATGATTGATGGATTTTCTAGCTATAATCAGACTTTTTTCATGCTTGAATCCAGGGAGAAGATGACCTTCACCACTCAGTGTATACCTACATATTCTGAGAATTGAAAACACGTGAGAAATAAGATGACCTTCACCACTCAGCGTATACCTACATATTCTGAGAATTTAAAACACGTGAGAAATATGGCACAATTGATGTCTAGTTGTTGGATGCAAGATAACAGCAAACCAGATGTAGAGGTGGACATCGTTGAATATTTGGCATCTCTCTTTTATGTATTCCATAGCCAAATGACAGCTAAACATGACCAGGTTTGTTTTATTCCACGATGGTTCTTTGCAATATAGATGCATTCAGGAAGATAAACATGACCAGGTTGTCTTATTCCATGATAGTTCTTTGCAATATAGAGGCATTCAGGAACTACAATCACGCTGTCTATGCAACAAACAAAATTGTGATATTTCCAAGATTGAAAAGACCATTGACTAAGAATGTAAACAACCCCTAAAATAGGAGGAGGATTCTAATTTTAGAACTTGTTTAATTAACGCCAAAAAAACAAAATCCATTGGATAGAAATTCTCTGAAAAGCACACATTCATTCATTCCTCTTCCTTGTAGAGATCTGCAAGCCAGAGTCTCAGTTTTTTAATACAAAGGATTACATTGTAGACGTAAATGATGTCTTTCAGGAGGATTCCAAACCTCAAGAGTCTGAGATCTATGAAGACTTTAGGGAAAAAGATTAAATACTTTGGATTTCATTTCAAGGTGAAAAACAGCTTTTGGAAAAGGAGAAAAGACTACGGGGTTCTAAGTATAGATTCTCATAAGGCAGGGTATTGGGAAAGAAAAGGCAGACGTCGTTATAGAGATCATGAATTCCCGAATGGATGTTTTGCTGTGTATGTTGGCGAAGAAAGGAGAAGATTTTTTATTCCTGCTATCTACTTATTCCATCTGATTTTCCGTATGCTGCTGGATAAAGCCCGTGAAGAATATGGTTTCAAGAAGAGGGAAGGATTAATGCTTCCCTTTGATGTCGAGGAGTTTGAACAATCTCTGTGGCTGATTAGGCGTAGTTGGTCGGGCTCTGGACAATTCAACCTTCAGAAGCTGGTGAACCAATTCCTTCTCAAGCCATCCCTCACCCCGTATGAACGAATAATTTTAAATATCTGCGCTAACTGAACAATCGAATCTGTTGTAAATTATAAACTTGTAATTGTGGAGAACATAAATTATTACCTCTTAAATGCTGCAATGAATAGACATTTCTATGCGGATCAAAAATACGTGTCTCAGGAAAGCACATTACACGTTTCCAGGTGCTCTACTCATCCTTTCCATGTTATAAGATTAGGGTTTGCAGTTGTTTTAATGACATTTTGTGTTGACCAACGATCTCTGAGATGTCTACTCTAAAATAAATTAACGTTATCAGATATTCGTTGTGCTTACTAAATTCAAATGATTTGAATGAATACGGTGTACTTTTCATTTCGGTAGATTTGAAAGATACCCAGGTGTGAGCAACGTAGATAAATAAGAAAGATCTGCAACTGTGGACAAGGAGAGAATGCAGTGGTTTAGGTGGTGAGTAAAGTGAGACTGTTTTTGTTACAACCGTCTTAACAATTATTCACTATGAAAAGTTTTCTAAAAGTTGTCTAGCAAGACAATTGCTTTTAGAGAAAAAAATGTATTTTCTATTCTATTATTTTAGTTGAGATGGTTCGTTGGTGTCTTCATTGACCATGGCAATAGTGGTTAAATTTGACCCTAATGTTTTCCATTTAAGTTTATTTTTTTCCTTATTTATCTACTTAATTCTTATAAACTTCAAATTAATGTAAATAAATTTCCATTTAAGTTTAGTTTTTTCCTTATTTGTCTACTTAATTCTTAAAACCTTCAAATTGATTTAAATAAATTAATGTACTAAGTGAAATTTCTGTGTATTAGTGTGTATATATAGTAAGTCATTGAACAATATGGAAAGTTGGCTGAGGTTGGAGTGTTAAAGAATTTTTTCAATATATTTTAAAATAATTTAAGAAATTTTAAGTATCACTTAAGTTTTATTTTCATTTAAATACATTAGGTGTATGGTTGAATGATATTTTGAAATAGTGGGTATGGTTGAATGATATTTAAAAAAAAGAGTTTTGATTTTTTGTGTTGTTAAATTTGATTATAACAAAGAAGTTTGTTAAAAGTTTGTTATTTTTAGTAAAACAAAATTGAAAGAGTTGGATTCTCATTAAATACACCAATAATGTCTCCCGTGAAGAAATGACAATCAAATTTGATAATAGTAATTTCTCATTCCTTTGGTCAAGGTTCAAATTCCATTCATCAAGTATACCCAATACATTTGACTAAATAATTTCTCTCTCCTTTGGTACAATCAATTTCCATAGTAGTAATTTCTCATTCCATTGGTCAAGGTTCAAATCTGGTATATCCAATACATTTGATTAAATAATTTCTCTCACCTTCCGTACAAAGGTTCGTATTTCATGGATTTTATATAATAGTTTGAAAATATTCATTTCTGCATGCTACTCTACCACTTTGAGGTATCCATGGTGATGCTTGAACACACGTTGAACTTATGTAAACCAAAATGCATCCATGTTTTCCTTAATTAATGCCTTGGATCTAAGCATCACAAACTGAAGTGAGTCCATGCTACACTGGGAGACTATCTTTCTATATTTTTAATGCTTTAATAAAAATAAAATCACAAATTAATTGTGACATATGAAATATATGATAACAGAAAATCCAGATAGTGGAACATGAATATTTACCCTCAAAACCTATATAGAGAAGTCAACAATCCAAGAAAGACTAATGTTTTATTTTCTTATTTGTCCAACCTTATTGTGAATCTATGAGACACTCGAGTCTTCTATTGTAGTACCCTAGTCTTCTATTGTAATACCTGAGTTTAATAATGTATTATGTTTCTTCATGAAAGGATGGAGTGCCTATAAAACTGAAAGGGGTCGAAGTGCCTAGGAAATGTAATACTTTGAGCATTGTTAATAATAAAATACATTGTTGGTAGTGAGATGAATAAGGACAAGAGTTATAGGGGGAAATGATTCCATGAGAGAGGAGGGAAGCTGAAGGGATAATCCTTTATATTTTTTAGTTATATTTATTTACCTGCTTTTGAATGTTAGAGTGAAGAGGGGGTTACATGAGCTTCTTGAGAGAAGGCCACAATATGCTTTTCATATTTAAAATAAGTTCTTAATTTCCTTGGGGGTTGGTCATTCATTCTCACTGAATTCATTTTTGGGATTCGCACCTATATGGTTCAGTCTTCTTGTTCGTTCTTCTATTTGCATGGGAAAGAAAAATGAATCGTTGAAGGTAAGCAACCATGGTTGGATGGTTGTAGAAATTTTTGGTGCAATCTAGCATTGAATTGATACTTGCATGCCTAAGATCCATTGACATATTGACAAACATTGTTCACAATTGTGAATCCTAAGAGTTCTAGCAATGAGATTTCCTGACCAAAAGCACTGGAGCCCTAGAAAGAGGTCGAGATCCTGAGGAACTGAGTGTAAATGAAAGGGGTTCATTTTCTTCGGGTGGTGCAGGTTGAAGGGAAGAGAGATGGTAAATTGGACCTTTGTTGTTTGTTTGAGAAACCCGTGAGATCCCGATTTCTTAATGTATGGGAAGTTTAGTGTTGGTCTGAGACCCATCCTTATGGATTGATAGGCCTGTCTTTGGGTTGAATTTTTGTTGAGACTTGGAAAAAAATTGTCTAAGGTTGGGTGGAAAGTCCTTCATCTGCGACCAGTTGGTGATTGGTTTTACGAAGGATAAGTGCTCTTTTTCATGTGTTTCTCTACTTGTATATCCATTTCCACATTGTATTAATTCTTATCTATGATATATGTATTTATAATGTTCCTTCATGTTGGTTATCGCTCTCCATGGCATATGGTTCATTTCTTTTATGGTGAAACATGAATCTTGATTATTGCATGTGTTCCTTTCATGTTTTTTTGTTAATTGTATTATAAATTCAAAATTAGTCCAAGAAGTGTGGTGTTGAAGTAGTGTAGCTCAGCCTGGTGGTTGGGTAGGGGAAAAAGTGGTATCAGAGTTGTAGGTGTATAGAAATAGACCTTCAAGGGCCTCCTACTTGATAGGAAATAAGTTCTTTGGAGGAGGGATTTCTTTTGAAAGAAAAATTTCTCAGTGCTCATAGTGAGAAGTTGGCCTTTTCTTTTCAGACTTATTAATGTATCGTCATGGATTTCTCTAGTAATTGTAAAACCCTACATGCTTGTGTTGATGAACACATTGCCACCAAGTTCATTTTCAAGATTTTTGGGTGTGAACTTGGTATAAGAGATACAAATACAATTTCATCATTGCAAGAAGGGTATGTGTTCTTATGGACATTATTAATGATACTATGTGAGTTGATCCAGGTGGATATTGGTGGCCACCCACCTATTCCAACTAGCTCCTCTTGTAAGTTTTTAGTTGAACATGTTCTTATGTACTTCTTTGTAATTGTGTGTTCTACACTTATGGGGTTGTTTGAATCCCTACACATCTTCCTGGTGGACACTAGTGGATGCCCACCTAATCCAACTGGATTATTTTGGAAGTTTTCATGTCAGTACATATTTTTGTACTTACAAGGTTG
>JASDQU010012043.1:0-61483 GCA_032191745.1 Picea mariana
AGGGGAGGGGCATGTTAAGCCCTAATATTGGCTCATTACCACTTAATTGGGGCATATTAGATTAGTAATGTTATTTTATTTATGTCGGCTTTAGGCCATTAGTTGTAATTTAGATTAGTAATGTTATTTTATATATGTCGGCTTTAAGCCATTAAACCTCCTAGTCTCCTATATATACCAAGGAGACATTTTCATTTTGAATCATCTTGTACTTGAACATTTAAGTGGGGTAAAAGGAGGTTGCCTCCTCGAAGAGGCTTATTATCTGAAATTATCTATTTTTCAAGGCTTTGAGTACTTTTCCTGAGGTTTTTCTATGCTATATTGAAGTTTGGTTCTTAACAAAAACCATATTTTCCACTTTGGGAGGCAATTTTCCCTATGTTGTTGTTGTCTCCCTTTGATTTCTCTGAATTAGCCTTAGGCTATGTGGATCCTTTAGGCTTGATCTCACTAATAATATGAGAGCAATCATCTCTCAAGTTCATGCAGGATGAAATGGATTTGGAGGAATCACTTGAGGGAGAACAACTTTTCCTTTATCATGTGCATGGTGGGCTTCGGTTTTAAGTCTCTTTCTTGCATGGGAATACTGTACAGGTGAGTGTGTAGGGGCAATTTGGACAATTGGGTTAACCGGTGGAGGAGGAGCAGGTAGAGACAAATTGGGACAACCATGATGTTGGGAGACTGTTGGATGAACAATCTCTTTCAAAGACTTCATATTGTAATGAGACATGAGGGGGAATCGAGATACTGGGGACATGCTGGGGTTGGAATGGAGGCCTTTCTAGCCTAGGTTGGACTACCCCTTGTCAAATCCAGTTGAAAAATCCAGCTTGGAAGAGCTGGTTCAACTCTTGTGGATTTGCATCAAAATGTATCGAAAACCTTGGCCTTCTAGAGCCCCTATTCCAATTTCCGCTTCCCTTGTTATTTTGGCCATGGATTCCTCTATTGAAGAAGATAATTCCTATATGCAATTTTATTAGAAACTAGATTCTTAAACAAATCATACATGACATCTCTTTTAAATATGAAACAAATTTTGGCTCAACAACACATCAGACCCATGCAATCCAATCCATAAAAATAGTTTAATACTTGTCAATGAGCATGGGGTGAATAAGGGTTATGGGATATCTGAGGGGGTTGTATTGAGATAAAAAGTGGTAAAATGAAAGGGAGTAGATCATGATTACTTCTCAAAAAATCATCAAATAATCAACTGTGTTGTAATAACAAAACATATCAACTGTAGCCCATCTTTGTGACATCCTTTAATTCCTATAATACAAAGTTTCCATTTAATTATAATTTAATTTTAATATCAAGGAGTGCAAAGTGAATCTGGGAATGTGAGGGGATTCGTAATGTGCGAAAAAGTGAGAGAATGGTAGGGAAGTTAATGGATATTGTTCATAAAACAAACTAAGTAATCAATAATCATAACTTTGTACTAAAATCAAGCCAAAAAAAACACCAACACCACACCAACATTTACTGTGTATCAAATTGTTTGTTGTAACATTTAAATTTCCCAAAATTCCTCAATACATAATAGTTTGTGTAACCATAACTCATAACCAAAAAAAAACTTTCCATTCAACAGACCAGTTTAAGAAAGTGTTGGTCTTTTATTTCTTTTCTTTCCTTTTAAGAATTAAAAAGAACGCATAAAAATTTTGCTCGACCTTTATCCCATAATGCATCACTATAATAATTACATCCACTGTCCACCAATTTATCATCGGCCCAATTAGAATACACACAGGTCCCTTTCCAAATATGAACAAAATTCCAAAATATGTCAGTCTTCATCATATCAACCAACACAATTTTTCAATGAAACCATAGTCAACATAAAACTCGAGCCTTATACTATGGATATAATCATTGATAATTTGTATGATGATTCAATAATATATGCAAGGCAAACATAACCAATTACTCATAGTCACCATTTCCACAATTATCTATAACCCTGATCGGGCCTAGCAAAACCATAGGTGTTTCTAAATTTCAATTAAGACCACATTGTAAGAACACAGTGAGTGGAATCATAATGAAAATAAGACAACCCTCGACTGTATATCATTTCTCATTCCCAATTGTAACTGCTCAACCAATTTAATCATAGAAAGATGAGATAGGGACTCAATGAAAAAACCTCCATAACCATTCCATTGATAAACCAATACTTGACAACCAAGAAGATGCCCAAAGGGAGAAAACACAGTTGGAGATTAAAATCGGGCTCAGTCGAAAACAAATGTAGGGAGACAATCAAGAGCGCGCTCATTTTTAACAATAGCACAAAGAACTGGAGGTCTTCAGAGACTCATCAACCATAGGCAAAAATACCTTTCGATACAGACACAACAGTAAGCCACATAGACTTATTATTACTCCCAGTCTGAGCAATAGAACCAATAGTTAGCCACCGAGGAAATAAAAGACGGGTAGGGTAAAACAACAATGCACATAGTGCGTTTATCACTTGTAGAGGAGAGCCAAAGTTATTTGAACAATGAAAATTATGGTAAAGGTGAAAGGTAAAGGTCACATGGTATAAAAGAAAATCTTATAGGGATACATAGAATCAAAATGGAAATAAGAAAGTGGAATGCGCTAAAATGTGGCGCCTTTAAAGCAGTCTTTCATTCATTCGTCAACCCCATTAAAAGAACACACAGAGATATAAACTCTCTATCCAATTCCTTAAGAGATGAACCATTTGATAATAATACCAGTGAGGATGCATAACGCCGAGGTATAATTTAAATCACCCCACAACCATATAGTGCACAATAATGTTATGGCCACCTGAAGACTGGAACTTAGGATACTTTGGTGAAAGGACAGTGAAAATGATCCCACGACCATGACTCTGGGTTTGAAGAAATAACACAACAACCGAATGGAAATATGAATGCAACTGGATAAGGTTACAATCATAACTGTGAGGGAACAACCGATGATAATACACAGAACCAAACCCTCCACCATTAATACAGAGTGATATGTACCACTTTACTTATTATCCACATAGACCTATCATGATATTAAACTGACCGAACAACTAGTCAATGCACCACTTAAAGAAAACCCAATTCTTTTGCTTGCAATTCGAACAATTTTACAGTCATCTCAGAGAGAAATAACACGCATTTACACAGTCGAAAATATCAGGAACACACAAGTTCAAGCATTACTGAACCATTGTTTTTCATACACAGAGAAGCCATGTGCGCGAGTAGTGTAATCTAGGACAAAGCATTGTAAAAAGTTGGCTTTGCCTTGAAGGCTCTATAGTTGGCATAAATTTTGTGGGGGTGGAATTTCTGTGATGGCTTGGACTTTGAGGGGGTCCACAATAATGCCACATTGGGAAACTATGAACCCAAGAAGGCACCCAGCAGTGACGCAGAATACACACTTGAGGGGGTTCAAGAAGATATTGTACTGACGACACCTATGGAAGATGATTCATAGATCATCGAGATGCTGAGTGAGTTTCTTATATCTAGCAGTGAGGTCATTTAAGTATGCAACGATGATATGAGATAGATCGTGAAAAACGTATGTCATGGCCCATTGGAAAGTGGCACCAGCATTCTTGAGGTCGAATGGCATGACATGATATGAAAAGGTGCCCCAAGGGGTCATGAATGCGGTTGTGTACTGATCGGCGGGGTGAATTTGGATTTGGTTTTAACCAGAGAAACCATCCATGAAGGACAAAGCCTCGCAACCTGTGCAATCATCAATTATTTGGTCGATGAAGGGTGTTGGAAAGTTGTCTTTGGGACAGGCATGATTGAGGTCGCAGAAGTCCATATAGACACGGATAGTGCCCTGTTTTTTGTTAACAGGGACAGGGTCGGAGACCCATGATGTATAGGCTATGGGGTAAATGAACCCTGTAGTGCGTAGTTTGTCAATCTTGGCTTCGATGGCCGCTGCTTTGGTTGGGTGTAGTGGTCGTTGTTTTTGGTGGATGGGTGTGATATCAGGCCAGGTGTCTATGCAATGTTCAACAATAGAGGGATCAAGGCCAGGCATCTCTGTGTATGACCAGGCGAAAATGTTCCGGTATTCCTGGAAGAGGGCTTTGTAGGTGGTGAGTTTTTCAGGAGAACATGCAGCGCCAATGGTGATTTCCTTGATAATTCCAGATTTGATGGAAATATCTATTTTGATGGTTGGGGATATATTGGCCATATTGCCTTCCTCGAAAGTGTTGGGGGAAGGGATAAGGTTATTGAACCAATCTATATGCCCTGATGGGAGAAAATATTTTGTTTTGACTGCATATATGGGGTGTTGGTTAGGAGGCGTGAAGGCTTCCTATGAAAGAAAGAGCGCTCTGTGGTGGAGCACGTCACATGGGAAATTGGGGGTAGTTAAATCCTAGAGGATATCTTAATAACAATGAAACTGACGTGAATATAGGGGATCAAGAGGAGTGACCTCGATGACTGTCACTGTGGAGTTGTCTCCTTTTGATAAAGATGTAGGGGAATTGATGGAGGGGGATTTCTATGGTTCGCTCGACATAAACCAAATATCCAGATATTGTGGGTTAAAAATGGTAGTCGGGTGTAGCATTTTCGTGGGGAAATGAATCGGAGAATTGGGGGGATTTGGGGGTAACTCCTCATATAAATCATCTAGGAACCATGGGGGAGAAGGGAGTGCCTCATGTTCTGGTGGGAAGATATGAACCATATCAATTGATTGGGTAAGGGTGTTTATCTAGTCTGTTGGAGGAGGGGGGGTATGATTTTGAATAGGGGCCAGTTGACGACTCCTGTATTCAATGATCATAGGACATTGATATGTGAAATGATCAAGTGATTCGCATAGAGAGAAAGTACATCTCACGCATTTGTTGACTATGGTTGTGACATAATGGATGTCGGTGACAGGAGTTGGGGTGGGTGTTTTCTTAAAGATATGGTGTACAACTGTTAGTGTCTATCAGAATTGAGGTAACATTGGACAATGGTGTGTGTAATGGCCATACTCTGAACAGATGGTGCATGCAAATTTGGTTCGTAGTCCTTTGTTACTTGTGTTCTGTGAGATAGAGGAAATACTGGAGGAAGCGTCGAGTGATGGTGCTACTCGAGGGAGTTGGATGAGATTACATAACTTGGGGAGAGATGAGCATTTGTTGGTGGGGTGTCCATCTTTCTCGCATAACATGCAAGAAGGTTGGACGCGTGGGGGAAGTGGAGTTGTGGGATCCTTATTCTTTCTCCTGCCCCCATTTGTAGTAGGGGGGTTAGCAAGTGGGAGTGTAGGGGGTATGGTGGGAGTGAGTATGGGAATCTGCATCGAGATTCCTTCTGTTTAGGGAGGGAGGGATGGTTGAGGAACCATCTCAGGTGGATGTAAATACCAAACTGGGATTGCCAGCACCATATTAGGAAGGGTAAGCATCGTAGCGACCTGGAAAGCTTGTACACCTAGTGGGGGGTAAAATAAAGGGATTTGGGTAATGTCTTGGGGGACCGCTTCCCAAACCGAGATCTGGCCCTGGGAAAGATCAGGAACGGGTCGAGTTGAATTAGTTCTAGGGGATTCCTGAGGGAGAATTTCTACGACTAGTGGGACGTCAGGGATGTAAAAGGCCTCAGTGGGAGGGAGGTTAGTTTCAGTTGTCGTTCTGTTGGAGGATACGACACATACTTGTGCTGAGGGATGGAGGAGCGATGGTGCTCCATGGTAGGTCCCTAGCAAGGATGGGTCTTTGAAGATTCTGGGGCCCATCTCAATGAGTGGATAGGCATCGGGATTAGTGTGGATAAAAGGGAGGATGTTATCAATGTTGGATGGAGGGTTAGGATCTTAATGTGATACTTGATCGATGGTAATGATCTTTCCATTATGGGGAAACATCATGGTTCGGAACACAGAAGAGGAGACGACCTTCATAGCATACATGTAGCTATGACCAAACAAGATATTGTGGTCGAGCGGGGCATCAATAACCTCAATGTCAATTAGAACAATTTTTCCCCTGAGCTCGACGGGGACATTTTGGAAGATTCCTTTGGGGGATGAGGGTCTGCCATCGTAGGCTCTTAAGGTAATGGAAGATGGTATGAGTTCGGGGGAACCAAGTGTCTTCCATATGGATTTGGACATGATACAAGTGGATGTGCCTTCATCAATGATGCATCGGTGAACTGTAATGTTTTAAATTTTTACAGGGATTTGAAAAGAAATAAGAGTAGGGAGGTGAGGTTCTCTGCTATCGAGGTCAAATGTGATGAGTTGGGTATCGACAGGGTCAACTGCTCCCAGAGCAGAAAGTAAGGACTTCTGCTGGGTGGGACAAGTTTAAAGGACTTCTAGGACTGACATGGAAGCCAGAGATTGTGCCAAGTCATCGACCAAACTGTAATTATGAGCTGCCCTAGCTTGAGGATTGTGGACATTCCTGCGCAATGGGATGCGAGGAATACGAATGGGGGATTCAGTATTAGGGTGAGGAATTATGATAGGGGGTTCGGTTGTGACTGGAATTGCTTCCGAGGTGGTGGGAGAAGATTCAGAGGGTGTGCTATACTGATGACTGTGCGTTTGCATAAGGACTTCTTCCTCACTGCTAAGGAGGATAGTGGGATCAACAGAGGTGCCCATTTTGGGAAGATAAATATGGCATATGGGGTGGTGGTGTAGGATTAGTTCTAGCCATAGTGTGAGTGTTCTGAGTACCTGACCCTTGGAGGTGACTAGGTGGGTTTGCACTTCCCCCTTGAGAGGAAGTTTCCCCCCGGATTCTATGTAAAGGAGAGCGAGTGGAAGGTAGACCTTGGGAATTGGACCCAAGTAAGGTGGAACCAAGAAAATTTGATCCCAAGACAGTGGCACTCACAAGAGTGTGAGAAGGTGGAGCTGATGAGTTGGGAAGACTAGGAACTCCCCCTAGAATAGGAGGGAGATTTAGCAAGCATCTGGAACGACGGGAGTTCTTTGGGTCCCCTATGATGTCTGACTAGCTAAGTGAATGTGTGCGAATGGTGGTGAGAGAAATAAATAAACAAGAGCCTTTGCTTCAATTTTTTGAACTTTACATGATATATATCCAAATCAAATGTAATCAGATGGGCATCATACATAATTGTTTTGATAAAGAAGCATATATGTGGATAGGTGGATTTTGTCTGTGTGGGGGAACAAAGAAAACAAATGCTCGTGTCCTAAAAGATGTAACATCCTTCCTCTCAAAATAGCACTAGACCTTCCAATAGCACTCGACAGTGGGGTCTAAAGCCACTGAAAGAGAAACAAGTGAAGGATGAAGCAATCAGTTATAATGAGGGGTAGAGGTGGCATATCCCAAAAGAACTAGCGATATTTCCCAATAGCCACACAAAATCTGATCAAGGTGCAATTGCAGCCCACAATTGCCACTTGGGTAGATGTCCTAAAATTTGGTCACTAGGTACCTCAGTCAAAGTGTGACATTTAGATTTTCAGCCTAAGAAATGGGTCACGGGATGGATCCTATCCAAGATGTGGGTGCCTCAAGGGGGGACACACAGAACAACCAGACATCGACCTTCAACCCTTCACGGGTATCTCTCTGCCATATGGTGTTAGGAACAATTGAATTGGAGGATTTAAAGTTCCCTATTTGACAACTTCTATTGTTTTGAAAATGTGAGAACCAAATAATGGGGAGTTATTTGGATGCCTATCCCTGAAATCTTACCTAGACTAAAAATATTTCTTTTGGTACCTCATATGGAGGAAATTAGTGAGTTTTTAGAAAAAATTTAGATGTGATTGTTTGAGAGATTGGGGGTGTGAGCCAATCTCGTTGAAATTAAGTGGGAGTGGATAGTTTCGTCAAGAAAATGGTGGGGTGTTTTGGAATCCCTTTGGAGGAAACTTAATTCAACCTCCACATTTCGAGATGAAAACTATGTGAGTGAGAAGTGACTTTTATGTGAATGAGTGAAAGTGTGCCAATTTTTTAATGAATTAGGTGTCACTTTGCTGCATGTGTACTTTACTTGGTCCTTACAAGTCTTTGATTTCCTATTTAACTAAATGTCATTGGTACAACCTTGCGGAATTCAAAAGTCCCTAGGAATCTAGCATGTGGACATGTGGGTCCTTTACTATTCCTTTAACTACCTAATGTGATTTAATCTAAGAAATCTTTGAAACTATCCTAGATTGTGATCATGTGGGCATGTATGGGCCCGTTACAAAACCTTTAAACTTCCCTAGTGATTTAATCTAAGAAAGTAAATTTCAACACTATCCTATCTTTGTAGCATGTGGGCATGTATGGAACCATTACAATCTTGAGATGTGTTTGAAAAATAAACTAAGAGGAATCCCGAGGGGGCTATTGTCCTCTTCTAAAGATTTTATCTTTTTAAGGGAGATGAAATTGTCTTTCAACCTCTTTCTGATTCTAAAGATCGCTTTGGAGCACGAGAGAAGAGCATACTCAATGTTTGATATCCAATTTCTAGTCCCAATGCAAGTTTTATATGTGATGTAGAATGATTCCAACTTTTAGTCAAATCAAGCCATCCATGTGGCAAAATAAAAAGCAAAAAAAGCAAAAATAATGATTTTTAACCCCTAAGTGCCTATGTGTTTTGACTAATCCCTTTATATGAGAGGGAATGTAAGTGTGGTGCAGATTACAACATCCATGGAATCATCTTTAAGAAGGCTATGGGCCTTCAACAGATCATAAAAAAACTTACAATGTGTACGTTTTTGCACAGGTGTGCAGGTTTCAAACGAGACAGAGGCACTCTAAGTGCCAATGCTCAGAGCACCTCTCAACTCAGCTTTGAATTTGATGTTTTGCAGGTTGTCTTGGGCTAGTTATGGTACCTTCAGGTTAAATAAGTAAAACAAAGAGCTAAAATAACCCAAATGGGGTAGGAAATTGATACCTTTCCCCAGTGGAGTTGCTAATCTATTGTGCCTCATTTGTCACATAAATGAGCAAAACAGAGGTGCTTACAAGCTTAGTTGGGTTAGCTAAGAAACACAATAGTAAAGGAAAGGGTTAGAAGAATAAACATAAAAGACTAAGATAAGAATTAAAATAGGAAGGGAAAAAACAATTAAACTATTGTGCATAAGGACATAAGAACAAGAAATAAACAAGACTCATGTCACCAATGGAAAGGATTGTATTAGTGAAAAGAAAACACGAAAGAGAAAGGGGACTTTGGGTCCTTTCTTCCTCCAATGGAGGGTTCTTAGACCCCCAAGATTGATCTCTTCTTACAACTTGAAAACTTGAAAGAAATGGTGAAAGAATCCCAAGCTAACCCTCTCAAAAGGTGACGTGGATTGCCCAAATGGAATGGTGCTAGTATGCTCTTGATGAGAAAAAGAGGTTTCCCCAAGAGAATAGTAGCGACATAACCTTGCAAATGAATTCCTTGAAGATGTAGTACACCCATGGCCTTGTTTTATAGCACCACTTTGAGGTATTGTGCAACCAGCTTTTAGTGTGAAAATGGGCTGTTTAGGTCACCTTTAGGTCTTTGACCAACCACTCAGCCGGATCCAGCTGAGATTTGGATGTCAAATAGACTTGGAAGATGAACCAGAAGTGGGTGGGAGGCTAACCAACATCATAAATGTGTCATTCTCAGGTGTGCATGGATTTTAGCATCCACAATCGCGCATCGTGCACATGTGCGTTTTTCCTGCGTTTCTTGATGGTGCATGTGCACGCGAGCCCTGTATAGTCATAGCGCATCCTGATTTTATAACTGGTTGGATAGTTTTGGACCTTTTGGAAATGATTTTTTGGTAATTTTGGTCCATGGGTGAACTAATAGCTGTTTGAAGATATTGGATTCCTGTAACCATTTGTGGATGAAATTTCAGTGATAACAAATGGCCTAATGGGTACCTTCCCAATACCACCACTCGATGTTCCACTTCCTTTTGTCACCTCAATCAACATGATTTCCACCTCCGTTCGTGAAACCCCCGTGTCTTACGACCCGTGGATAGTACCTGATCCTAGTGATTATCTTCGCTATGGAAAACAAATGCCTTTGAGTCTGGTTGAATCTTCTTATCAAGCCATTCAATCAGAAAGCCCTTCTACTCCCTCTCTTGGTGATTCATCTCTCGATCCATTTCATGTCATCTTTCTTATGGATGAGATGATCATGTCAGTTATTTCCATGGAAGACTCCCCATGGGATGATGGCCATTATCGTTCCATTATCTTCCTAGAGCAGCACACCATCGAGAGTTACCAATGGATTTCGACTTCGTAAACCATTGTTGGCATTTCTTTTGTTCCCGAGTCAACACACGATGTGATTTATGAAGGGAACCTGAGTAGCATTTCACCCACTTTTCCTCTTGACACATCCACTAGAGTCGTCGAAAATGTTCACATCAGAGCCGCATTTTCCGATGATGAAGTCGTCATTTATAAATCTATTTTTTAAGAATTCTGTGATGTTTTAGCTTGGACCTATGAAGATATGTCAGGTATTGATCCTGATATCCTTGTACATGAAATTAATACCTAACTAGATGCTAAACCCGTTCAGTAGAGACTTCGCCCAATCCACCCTCATAAATCTATCACTATCAAGCTCGAAGTCGAAAAACTTTATAAAGTCAGCTTTATCTATCCTGTGGCTTTAACCGATTGGTTATCCAATCTAGTTCTGTTCAATAAAAAACAAGGCATGATCTGTGTATGTGTCAATAATAGGGATATTAATAAAGCTTGTCCTAAGGACAATTATCCAACCCCTTTCATTGACCAGATCGTCGACGATTCCGCCGGGAGTGAAATCTTCTCTTTAATGGATGGTTTCTCCAGCTATAATTAGATTAATATTTTTCCTGTGAATCAACACAAGACTACTTTCATCTGTCCTTGGGGTACCTTTCCCTACTGGAAACTGCCTTTCGGTTTAAAGAACGTTAGAGATCATTTTCAACGCGCTATGTCTTATGCTTTTCACGACATCAAACACATCATACAATGTTATCTCGATGATCTATCGACCCATTCCATGCACTGCCAAGATCACCCGGCCCATCTCCGAGCCATTTTCATTCATTGTAGTTACTATTGTATCCATTTAAACCCACACAAATGTGTTTTTTGTGTGGAGTCCAACCGACTTCTGGGTTTTATTGTGTCACTTCACGGAATTAGAGTGGACCCTTTGAAGGTTGAGGCTATCCTTATTCTACCTCCTCCTTCTACACTTCGCCAACTCCAAAGTTTGCAAGGGAAGGCAAAATTTTTGCATCGATTCATCCCTAATTACGTTGATTTAACATTAGGATTTACTCGACTATTGAAGAAGGGTTACGATTTCGTATGGGATGAAACTTCCAAGAAATCCTTCAAAGCTTTCAAACTTTCCCTAACCTGTACACCACTGCTTTTCCCACCTGATTATAGTTGATACTACTTCCTCTACCTCGTCACTTCCGACTCTACCATTGCCATGGTTTTAGTCCAAGAAGATGATTCACATGAGGAATATGTAATTTATTATTTGATTCAGAGTCTCATGACTACCGAAGCCAAATACCTACATGTGGAAAAACTGGCCTTGGCAGCTGTTCAAGCTATCCAACGTTTCTGTCACCATATCCTATTACGCAGGACCATTGTTATTTTTTATTGCAACCCTATGTAACATATCCTTACGTGCCAATTTCTAGGGGGAAATTACTCCAAATGGATTGTTATTCTCTAGGACTTCGACTTAGAGTTTGAACGCACTAAGTCTAAGAAATCATTGGTTTTTCTGAACTGATATGTGACCTTCCCTCCAATGAGACAGAAAACGTGGCAGAAGATTCCTTGCCTGATGAATCCCTTTTTTGATCAGTTCTGATGATGCTTGGTATGGATATATTATCATCTATCTCCAAACTCAAATTTTCCAGCCCGACCTTTCTAACACAGACCGTCGTCATATATGGTATGAAGCTCGTCAATACATAATTCACGGTGACACTCTTTATTGCCATGGTGTTGACTCTATTTTCCGATGCTGTCTCACCTATGATGAGGTTGAGAAATATTTGAATGAATTCCACTCTGGAGCATGTGGTGGCCATATGTTTGGGTATTCCACTGCCCAAAAGATCTTACAAGTAGGGTACTTCTAACCTTGTTTGTTTAAATATTGTATTACCGTTGTCGAGAAGTGTCATGCTTGTCAAATGTATAATAATAAAATAAGATCTCATCGCACTCCTTTACACCCTGTAGTTTCCATTGGTCCTTTCGCAAAATGGGGCATTGACTTCATGACATGTAACCCTCACTCCGGCAGGGGGCATTGATACATCATCGTAGCCATGGATTATTTCACTAAATGGGCAAAGGCGATGCCTGCATTCGATAATACCGAAAAACCTGCAGCCCTATTCATATTCAATCATATCATCACTCGATTTAGAATCCCACAAGCTATCGTCACTGATCATGGTAGCCATTTTCGAAATTTCATGATGTCTGAGCTTACTGAAAAGTTGGGTCTTCGACATGAAAACTCAACCCCCTATTACCCACAGGCCAATGGCCAGATTGAAGTGATCAACAAAGTTCTTATCACTATTCTTCGACGGATAATAGGAATTCATAAGACAAGCTAGCACACGATGTTGTTTTCAGCATTATGAGCCTATCAGACATCTGTGAAGTCTTCCACAAGATTTACACCTTTCTAATTAGTGTATGGTATCGAAGTTGTCCTGTCGATTGAATGTGAGATACCATCTTTGAAGCTAGCCATTGAACTTCTTCCCAACACCTATACTGAAGAGGAACGTCTATTGTACCTGATGCAATTAGATGAAACCCATCGTGATACCACCCTGGTTATTGAAGCTCGAAAAAAGCATGTCAAAGCCCAATACAAAAAACATGTCAAGCCACGTGTTTTCTCTAAAGATCATCTAGTTCTCCTCTATGAACAAGATTGTGATTCGTAAAATTTGAGGCTATGTGGCAAGGTCCTTATATTGTCAAACGAGTGTTGGAGAAGGGAGCTTATGAGCTAGTGGATTATTATGGAATTCCTTTGAGTGAGCCTAGGAATGAGATTTACTTAAAGAATTACTATGTTTAGGACATATTTGCATGAGTGCTTATATTTTTATTGTATCATAATTTTATGTGCTTTTTCATTATTTGGTTTCAACCCCCAGCTGCTTACCTTGCATTGTGCTTAGTTTCCAGATGTCGGTGTCTTTGCTATCCTACATTGGCTTCGCCAATGGCACTAGTCATAGTACTCAGAACTTAGAATCCGTTGCTTGGGCAATCTATTCACCTACGAATGAGTTAATCAGTCTACATGGTGTTTGCCTCGGTCGTGAAACTAACAATATCATGGAATACAGTGCGGTCATCAAATTGTTAACTGATGTTGTTTCACGTGGGATCCTTCATCTAGTTGTACGAAATGATTCAAAGTTAATAGTACTATAGTTAAGTAATGTCTATGATATCTGAAGTCCTACTTTGTTGAGGGTATATTTGCGAATTCACCTCTTGGAATGTTATTTTGATTACATTGAATATCAACATATTCCTAGATGTCTAAATACATTAACAGATGCACTAGCTAATTATGTGTTAGACAGACATTTGAGACACATGTAAATCCAACCACAATTCACATTAAAGCAAGTAAGCCGGTAAAAGCCTCATGTATATATAATGATAAAAGTGTTTTATAAAAAAGGTGTTTTCATCCGAAGACCAAAAATCAAAATGAGAAGCACTTGGATTCATATACAAAATAACATCAAGGATGTTGCTCATGGTAGCACACTACTTCCTATGCTACCCTAAGAAGTAGTCGACTAAGAGAACTAGATACACCCATAGTATGGCGTTGATGATGTCTCAGAATCTCATCGACAGAGATGTCTGGGATATATGTTGTCAATCTCTCCAAGTTCTGCTCGACCACCTCATAATCACCAATATCCCATCCTTCTACCATGGTTGTTTCCCCTCATCTCTGAATAGGGGATGTACCCGAAGGTCGGTATGGCCCTACATCTGCATTGTCAAAAAGTTTGATTATTCATTAGATTGAAAGCATAAAAAACATTTTATATTTCAAAATTCACAAAACATCATTAAAACAAAATGTATTTCTTACCTAAGTCTCCCCACTAAAATCCCTCAGGTAGAACCAAGTATGGTTCGCCTATGAAATCCAACCCGACATATGCGTAATCGTCTATCATCAGAAGTTGAGGCCTCAATCAATCAAAAAATATATCATTATACTTCATGATGGGGTCGGCCACATGCCAAGCCATGAGGTTGCACCACCTCTTCATCCTTGGATTTCATGGGGCCGGTATGCCCCACTCTACCTGTAAACATAAATGGGGGACCCTCTCTAGGAATAAAGACACTAAGATAGACCCGTATCCAAATTGTTTCAGGTCCCCTTTCTTGCATTCTTTTAGATGTTTCTTTATGCTATGAATAACTCTGTCTTTCCAGTTAAAAACCCGAGGCTCCATGCACTCTACTGGATATTGAAAGCAACTTTGGATGGCCATGTGAGGAGATATACTCCCCTCCATAAGTGCAATGGTAAAAATAATAGTTCAGAAGGGTAAATCCTGGACACCCCTGATAGCAACTTTTCCCTTACGCCTCTTTGCCTTGGGATCACAGTATCAACGAAGATACTCACTCATTGGTAGACCACCACCTCTGCCTCCTATCAAAGTCACATGATATCCATGACGAGATAACCCTTTCAAGAAATAGATATCCTTGATATCTAAGGATAGTACGTGGGGACCCACATGAAACACCTGCTGGTCCACATCCCACATGTGGACTAGATACTCCAGTAACCTCAGTTGGGCCCTCATGCCCTGAATTTTAAATGATTTCAATAACCCACACCGTCGGAGGGAATTTACAGAGCTTGGGTTGTTCAAAGAAATGTAATAATCATGTTCATGTTCCCTCTCCCTCCACTCCATCATTTTGATGATCAAAAACCTGCATTGGCACAATAAAGGGAAATTAGCATCCTCATTTGCTGCTTTGGAAGGTTTTTATTGGCTAAACGCATGTGAAGAAATTTTGATTTTCAACCGTCACAGGTGGAGTATTACACACAGTGCAATGTTTCTGCAGGTTCCGATACAGGTCACCTACGACAACCCCAACACGCACCTATCGGCCTAAAAATCAACTCAAAAACCATTTTAAACCGATAAAAATGAAATTTAATCGATTGAAGGGCAAGAGGACAAGGAGATTACTGTTTTGACTGAAGATATTCATTGAATGGTAACCCGTACCTCCTGCAATTGACAACCAATGTCTGAGGTAAAAATAGGGTTTCTAGGCAAGTTTTGGGTAAAATGCAAATGAAATAGTAAAAAAAAGATTTTACCTATATTTATTTCATTTTTTACTTTTTCTATTAATATTTCATATTATTTTATGCATTTTATCCAAAACCTAAAGGTCTAATGGTCTCATGAGTATTTTGTTTTCTCGCAGGTAAAAGAACTACAATCCTGAACAATGAAATACATATATTTTTCTTGATTTGTTTTTCTGCTTGTTGTGTACAAGTACTTTTTAAGGTTTTTCAGAAAAACCTCGAGCCTATTCTTTGTTCGTTCTCGTGCTCAAAAATTGATGAGAACGCAATCAAGTATACTTTTGTCATCTTTTCGTACTCGTCATGGTAACACGAAAAAAAATTGAAACTCATAGAGTATTCTTTAAGCTCTTTTCACGCTCCATAAAAACAAAAAGATTGTTGAGCGACCTTGTTCTTTTCACGCTCGTAAACGTATTTGAAGAAAACGTTTGATGGGCGATATTTTATCACTTTTTCGGTCTCATCGAACTACTTTACAAAAAAAGAACTGAGAGAGTTCTCTTTAAGTGTTTTTTAGACTCTCTAAACATGAAAAACCCTGAGTTTTCTATCTTTGGACTCGTTAAAAAAACATTGACAAACCCATATGGGATTGAACCACTCCTTCTTAGGGTTCGTTAAACATACTCCGAGGGACTTGTACGAAGGATGAGCTTACATCAACAAGCATATGTTATCCTCCTCAAGATTGTGTAAAAATAAAGAGGTACTCACCAGAAATGGTGGGGGAAATTTGGGAAAGAAATGTGTCTCTGTATTTGTGTTAGTGGCAGTAATAGTCACTCTTGAACATGACACCCCCTTCATCATTGAACTTGGGTTGGACAATTCAATTTTCTCTCATATGACCTTCTGCAATTTCATATCTTGGGTCATCTTTGAGTCAATTCTGCTAAGACCATTGTTGTGTCATTCTTATGTTCAAGAGAATTCCAACCTTGCATAAGCCTTATATTGAGTCGGCCATCTGTAGTTATCAATTCTTACCATTTTGGCCTTCCCTGTGTCAGTTTCAAATCATTTTCATACTTTGATCTACCCTAAATCTGTTACTTATTTTGCGTCATTGATGGGGGATACATCAAGGCCCTCCTGTGACGATTCTTTTCCTGTCGAATTCAAATCATAATCCGGGAACAAGACCTAGAAATCATTTAGTACCTTAGAGCCTACATGCCTCAATGGTAGGTTTCTTCACTTTTGAAAGTGGATTCACATCATTGGTCCCTGATCGAGAGATTCCATCGAGTGTTCGAATTCAACTCATTTTTTTCACATTCGATGGATTGTACCGAGGTACCTTGGGATTCATTGACATCAATGATGATTTCCCTCACACTTGTTAACGATTTTCATCAATGACCGGTAATCAAGTTGTTTCTACCATGTTTGACTTCAACACCTGTAATCACATGGCTAGTTTCGTACTTATGGATGAAGGGATTGAAGACTTTGTATCTCCTCATATTGGTCCAAGTTGTGATGGAATATTTAAGATTTGTATTGACACATAGATCCACTTTGTATATCTCATGGCTATGTCCAAATTTGTGTTTTCTAGAGCATAGATCCAAAGTGTATTCATGGTGGCTATGTATAATCTTGGTGACATGGATCCACAATGTATAATCAGTGGCCATGACTGACATTTATGGTTTAGATCATTTGTAGTCTGAGCATGGGAATTCCTACCTCAGAAATGGTATGATGTTATGAAGATGCTTGATTGTTTCTAGGTTCCCGATTGGTGTGCTCCTTGTTTCTGACACACACACATGTTCTAAAAAGTATTTCGGCTATCACAAATTCCAAACTCATACTTTGGGGGGAATTTTGTTACACATTATTTTGGTCACCCTGGTGATGTGTCTACAAGCATGTATTTAGCTCTCAAAAGGATCTTTCCCATGAGAAAAGTAATTGGTTTCCTGCTCTACAAGACCTATTTTTAGAAGGACGTCACAGGATAGTAGTATTACACAATGCAAAAATGCCTAATTTTCGTAGGCTAGTCTAAAATTAGATTGCAGAGTTTATGCAGGCTGCTATATAGACAGGGTGCGACGAAGTTCTAAAAATGAAAAAAAGGAAGATGTTCACGAAATTTCTAGAAGGAATCTTCTAGAATATGAGGTGGCATCCATAAGGTTGAGATCCCACTCATCTCTTTAATTTGGTGGGATCATATTGATCTCTTTAACCACCTCTCTTTCTCCTATAAAATGATGGATTTATCATGGAAAAGGTTAAGAAAAAGCATTAAGCAAGAGCAAGTAGGGAATGATTAAGGTTGAATAGGTTGTGAATTGTGTGAGGTACTCTACATCAGATGCTTGAAGGCTTCATCTTGGCCTATTAATTTATTGTGGAACATCTTCATGCAAGCTTGGAGCAAGTGTGTGTGTCAAGAGCAGGAGCCACCGAAAAGGAATTTAGCAACATCAAGGTTGTTTGGTTGTAACTTCCACTTTTGCTTAATATAATACAGTGGCATGTTTCTTTCCCATAAAATCATTCTTATTTTATTGCATGACTCCTTGATCACATGCATAGGTTATCACTGAATATATTATTGTTGCTTTCACTTTGGTTGGTTTTTGTTTCATTGCAGGATCAATATCACAAGAGCACCGAAGCGAAGAAGGGACAACAAATACATAAGGAAGAAATACTCAAAAGTATGTCACTCATCCTTTCTTTGATAATAGATTCAATGATTAGAGCTTAGGGAAAGCACCATGCCCTGTCTTGTTTTGTTCTAGATCTAAGTGGATCTAGGGAGATCAATTTATGTTCACATTTACTGATATTATCCAATAACAACGGGTTGTGTGGACACACCTGGAGGTTATAGAGGAAGCATAGGGGAATCAACCCCATGTCACGCGAGTATGAGAACCGCCCGGTGTTGATTCCACCAGTACAAAAAAAATAAAAATAAACAAATAAAGTTATTGTATAAATAGAAAGAAAGAGAATCTATTGCACCTATCTAAGCTAGATACTAATAATTTTGGAGGAAAATCCTAACTAGTAAAACCAAAGAAAACAATTTATCGAGGGACTAGAATTACTACCTTAAAAATATTTAAGATTAATCCCCTAATGTTTTGGACTGTTGGAATATTGTTTGATACTGAGATGGGGGTGAATCAATATTATCCTTTTTCCACAATTTAAAATTACTTCATTATTAATTTTATCAAATAAAAAAAAATGATCAATACAAAGGTATAGTACACATTTTTTTTACGTGTAAAACTCAAAATAAACAAATGTTCTTCTTATTTTTAATAAATATTACATTCAATTTATGAGCTCCAACTCAAAGGAAACACCAATTCCTTGTTTTACTAGAACCAACTAGAAGGAGGTTGCAACCCCTTTGGATTTTACCAACACCGACTAGAAGGAAGAACCAACTCCCTAGTTTCTTTAGCTATAACTGAATATATATTGCAACACCTTGGTTTACCAGCTTCAACTGGAAGGAGGCTAAAAACTCCTTCACAGGATCCAAATTTCCCTAGCACCACCCAACCTCCCCTTTTATGATAAGTACTTCAATCTTCAAATATTCATAATCTTCTTTGTCTTTAGTTGCATATCTTCATTTACTTCTTGGTCTATGACAGTGTTATTGATCTTTAGATTTCAAGCCCAAAGACACACTCTCTTTCAATAAGAATTTTTGTTTATATAGTCTTTCAATGGTCATGTACAACTGAACAATTGCACCTCTTCAATATAGGAATGTATCTCTTCATTATAAGTATGTTCCTTTTCAATATAAGATATTAATCATATTATTTTGATTAATACAATGTCAATGAACCATTGCTCCTTTTAGATCATTTAGTCATGTTTTCAATTGGGTCAATAGATTTTGATTATGATGACTTAATTCACTTTTTACCTTACCATAGGTGAATACCACCATGGTTTACAAATACCATGTGCGCATACCATGTGCTCTTTCACTTTTACCCTTTTTCTTTAACTCCACTTTCACTTTTACCTTTTTCTTTAACTCCACTTTCACTTTTACCTTTTTCTTTATTCCACTTTCATATTTATTCCTCTTTTACGTAAACTCCACTTCCACCTAAATTTTCAACTTTCATTATTTATTAAATTCATATTTATATTTAATCCACTTTCATTTCCACTTAACTTTTCCACTTTTGTATTTATTAAAGTGATACCAAGGTCACATTTATATTTAATCACTTACTAACCTTTGACATATATTTGATCACTTACTAACATTTGACATCAATGCAAATTTATTCAAGAATTGACTTCCTGAGTGTATCTAACCATTGGTGGTTGCTGAAAATTGTTTGGGTTTGAAGGGTCATCCAACTTGAACCTAGAAAGAATGATGACCAAAACTTGCTACAAAATATCGACTACATTTTTTATCTGATAGACTCTAGGGTTCTCATTGTTGCATCAATACATTTCATTTTTACTACAGTATGAAATGATACTGCACGAGGAAGTATTCAAGAGGGTGACTCACCAGTATTCGTTATGTTCATCATGATCCTGTCTCAAAATAATATAAATTCACTAGGACAAATCGACTCGACCAATGTAGTAATTGAAATTGTCTCATTCTTTCATTTTCATTCTTTCAATCTTTCAAAGCACTCGACTAGGTGATCCCCTGTATTTTCGTAGCCCATTTCATTCCTGTAACTTGGTATTCCTATAGATTTTACTGAAGTTCCATGTCATACTCCACTATGGTACTTCTTGTCTTCATGTTGATATCAATGCCAACACGATATTTCCATCAATATCCCCCTTTGGCATTAATGACAACACATCGTCAAACAAAATACTCCTTTAACAATGAGTAATTGTTTTACCCTTATTTTCTTGCCCTTTGACATCAATGTCAAGGCCTTTGATACCAGAATGAGGTTCATCACCAATTGTTTGTTGCTCATCCCTTTTTTGTTTTTGAGTGATAGTACTTGTCATTTTTTTTCTTGCTCCCTCTGTCATCATGAATCTTTTTTTTTTTTGTAAGGATATTACTCCTAGCATTTTCCTTAGATGTTCAAATGATTCTTTAGGAAGGGTTTAGTGAATATGTCTGCTATATTCTCCTTTGAACCAACACACTCCAATCTAACGTTTTTGTCCCTAACTTGTGCTCTCAAGAAATGATACTTGATGGGTATATGTTTGGTGTTTTCTTGCATGACTGGATTCTTGGAGATGTTGATGGAACTTCTATTGTCACAATACATAGGTATCGACTGATTACATTCAATTTTAATATCCTCGAATGTTTGTATCTGTTATCACATATAGCCTTAAAGGGAAGTAGGTCTTCCAAGTCTGTGGTCTGGATAGGAAGTGTCCAAGCGCAACATTCAAAAGCAGTACATTTCGGGCTGAAATACAAGCAATGGGCGGGTTCATTTTTCAATAGTGGAGATCCCATGAATAGTTCATATCAATGGCTCTCAGGCAATCGGGATTTCAAAGTAGCACAAGGATTAATGAATAGATAGAGGAGCCAAAGTCCCGAAGTAAACCTGAGTCATTGAAGGATGAGAACACGTTGCAACATATCTCACACATAGAAAGATTTACTTTGGAGGATTGCGCGAGCAAAAAGAAGAAAACTCCCGAAGTAAATCTCGGCCATCCAAATCTAGAGGACACGTGGAGGCAGATCCCTCACTTTGGAAGATTTACTTCGAAGGATTGTAAGACATGTGAGTTGAAAATTCCTGAATATCTGAAGCCTGAACTCCCGAAATAAATCTCGGTCATCCAAAACAAGAGGCCACGTGTCACCAGATATTTCACTTCTAGAATTCGACACTTTGAAATATTTTAAGAGCTGTGCGTTGAAAATTCCCGAAGAGTCGAAGCCTGAACTCTCGAAATAAATCTTGATCATACAAAACAAGAGGCCATGCGTCACCAGATCTTTCACTTCGAGAATTCAACACTTTGGAAGATTGTAAGAGCTATGCATTGAAAAGGCTTGAAGCCCAAACTCCTGAAGTAATTGTGAGCTTTCAATCTTTGCAGCAAGAAGTAGGGTCCATCCAAGAGTGGCATGTGGAAAAAAAGGTAGAGCTTTCCCAGATTGTAGATCATGATCAGATCAACGGCTCGCGTGTATTCAACATATCAAAGTTGCGCAAGGATTAGTGGCTAGGAAGAATCCCTAGAGTTGCAGATCAATCACCATGCGTCCTTCTCCATTGGATGATCATGATTTACATCAAAGCATCAGGAGTTTTTCCTTCGAGATTTTCTGCTTCCCCTTTCCCATTTTCTTACGAAGTGATTTATGTCGAAGTCCATAGATCTATGCCATGTGTCCTCCTCAGTTCAATGGTCGCGGTTCGTTTCCAAGATTCAACATTCATTTCAGGCCATCATGTCAGATCATCATCTAGAAAGTGTTCTTATTCAAGAGTCAAGATTAGCGCCATTTACATGTGTAGTTTTAATGGATCCTAGAATTGGTGGGCAGATAAACTTTAGTGATGGTGTTAAATTTAGAAGGTGTGCCTAGATCGCAGATCATGACTAGATCAATGACCGCGATCTATTGCAGGGATGCAACATGCTCAAATGATAAAATTTTGGAGCATCGAAACCGTGGTATAGTAAAAGAGCTATGTGAAGGAAGATGGTGAATTGAGGGCCCAAAAGTGTGAATCCAAACCGCCTTTGATGGCCCCACAATAATGTGCTTATAAATGTCAAATCCAATAGCAGTGTGTGGCCACCCCCTAGGCATTAAGCCTCATTGTGATCCTAAGAGAAAGTAGTTAATGAAAAAGGACTGGTGGTTGACACCTCGACTCACTCAGTAATTAGAAAGCATGGAGGGTATGGCCATAGAGATAGAAGACTGTTAGCCTGAGGTACCCCTATGGATGGCTTTTCCTGTAGGCCCATGTTGATCTGAGTTTGTGTCTGACAGATGGATACACGCACAGTCTGACAGAAGATGGTGCAGACAAAAGGATTTGAATAGGATGCAAGATCACACTCCTAGAAGTTGTGGGTTGATCTGAGTATAAGTAGATCAGTTCAATATTTCGTTGAGAAGAGATCCCTATTGTGTAATTTATTATGTTGGAACTGTTCTATGGTTATGTATCAAATTTGAGACTTTCCCATTAATAGAAGTCAACTTATTTCATCTCTTTGTTTAAACTGTTCTTAAACACTCAGGTATGTAGGATCTAGTCAAGGGTTGTGGTTCTATTCTAATATAGGTTTGATTACATTAGTGTTGTGACTAGTTTTAGTCAACTTCCTTGTTACCTTATTTCCCCTTATGTTGAAAGGCCCGGGCATGGACAATCCAGTCGATTTGTTGTAGTTGCATGATAATATAGGTTTGATTATTATGTTGTTGTGACATATTTCAGTGTCTGAAACTTGAGTTCAAGAGTGCTCTCAAGCCTAAGTTTTTCTTCATCAAGCTGGTTGAAAGTTGGATGTCCATAGTAGTCTTGTTCACCTCTCTCACTAAGTCTTCCTTCTACTCAAATTTAAACTCAAATAACTAACTAAATTTAATGAGGCCCTCACTTCCCTGTGCATTTCTTGTCCAGTTTCTGTGTTAAAATCATTCTTGTACTGAGTTTCATCCATTTGACCGCTACTCATAAAACCAACATCCACCAAATATTCTGATGGGTACTGGTCTTACCCTCTTGTAGTCAGAGGGTGACTCTCAGTGATAACATTAATGGCGTCGTTGCCAGGGATGAAAGTTAAGATATCTTCCCTGGGAGAATGACAACGAACATATCAAGTTTTAGATGGTGAACTGATGTTGGACATATTGTTATGACTGCTTATATTTCACCATGGCGACTCCATTGTTCGAAAATATATTGGCGACTCCATTGGTTTGAAATTGACAATATTTTATCTCAGAGGTATGCTTTTTGTGATTTCTCAAATATAGTCGGTTTTCCACATCCAGTGTCGACTGTAACTAAATGGGATGATTATCTTTCGAGATTCAGAGGAAGCAAGACTGACCATCCCGGTGAGCACTTATGCAATTTTCATATATGCATGTTTGAACATGGTTTTGTTCATGAGGATGTCTTGATCAAGATGTTCAGATGTTCTTTAGAAGAACATGCTCGTGAATGGTATCAATCTCTTCCTGCTGGTAGTATCCATTCTTTGAAGGTTTATCACATTGATTTTAATTCATATTATTATAAGATATACTCGGCTGATTTTATTTTTGATAACTGTTGTAAGGAGTTTGAATTCCTCATCCATCAGACAATAGGGTGTTCCTCATGTGATGAGTCTGGTGAAGATCTGACTGAAAGAGAAAGTGATGATAGAAGTGAGTATTTTGCAAATATGGATGAAAACTCTTCTCTTTCTATTTCTTGAGAAGAAGGCCTTCCAGATATGATTGATGATAGTGTTGATGATTGCATAACCATAGATGCATTATATTCTTCCCTTGGTGCACTTGTTGTCCCATATTTAAAAGAAGAAATATTTGTAGAAGAGGATTCTTCTCTACTCCTTCAAGAGGTTTCCCATTATGTATTTTCACCTATTATTGAAGAGAATAATCAAGACATTTCTCATTTTTCTTTGCAAGATAAAAGAGTTTTGCGCTCACCTATCTTTGATGAGTGTTCAGATGAAGAAGAGAAGATCCCAACTTCACATTTTGTTCACTTGGGGAGCATATAGCCTATGTATGATAGCTACGAATTAGATTCCTATGTGGATATGAAGAATTTTCAAGACCATACTATAGATCCATTTACTTTATACATTAAGGAAAAAAATTATGTGGACATCAACCATCCTGGGTCCGCAGAAGACATTGAGAAGTATGTTAAAGAGAAACAACCATCCATTGAGATTTTTTTCCATCAGCTAACATATGTTATCAGAGAAGGCAAAGGAGAAGTGGATTAGTATCCTGCATCAACCTTTCACCCACCTATGCTCGCCACTGATATTCAACCATATGTGAGAAACCGTAAAGTAGAGCAGGCTTTCTGTTACCAACCTAGTAGGTTTCATCACCTATTTTATGACCCTGTAGGGGAATACATGGAGTTGTTTTTTCTCAATATGTTGAAGCCTCCAAGATTTATCTTACCTTCAGCATTAGGAGGAAATATGAATAATGTAATTAATTTACTGTTACTGTTTCATTATCCTTTGTTGATCAGTGATAGAGTAATAAAATTTTTCGTTAGGAAGTTACTTGGGTGGCTATGGTGGAAGTTTGCTTTCACCTAGCACATTGTAAAAAGTCAGCTAGTATAGAATTGTACATAAATAAGATCCTCCTAGAGAATGTGTGTTTGTTTTCTTTTTGTAATTAGAGTAGTGTACATGTTGACCTATTGCCTTCAAAAAATGTATTTGAGCTCGACTCCACAACCCAATAGATAAGGCACTGGAACTACTTGTTCTTGCCAGCTCGTATTGAGCATGCCATCCCCTGTGGAGCCAATGTTATCACAAACAGCCATCAAGGGAAACATTTCATCCAAGTCTGTGGTCTACACAGTAAGTGTCCAAGCGAAACATTCAAAAGCAGTCCATTTCAGGATGAAATACAAGCAGCGGGCGGGTTCATTTTTCAACAGCGGAGATCCCATGAATAGTTCATATCAGTAGCTCTCAGACGATCAGGATTTCAAAGTAGCTCAAGGATTAACGACTACAAAGAGGATTCTAAGTTGCGAAGTAAACCTGATCCATTGAAGGCTGAGGACACATGTAAACCGATCTCACACTTTGGAAGATTTACTTTGGAGGATTGTGTGAGAAAGAAAAATAAAACTACTGAAGCCCGAACTCTCAAAGTAAATCTCAGCCATCAAAATATATAGGACACGTGGAGGAATATCCCTCACTTAGGAAGATTTGCTTCGGAGGATTGTAAGAGTTGTGCATTGAAAATTCCTGAAGAGTCGAAGGTCAAACTCCTGAAATAAATCTTGGTCCTCTAAAACAAGAGGCCACGTGTCACTAGATATTTCACTTTGGGAATTCGACACTTCGAAATATTGTAAGAGTTGTGCATTGAAAAGTCCCAAAGAGTCAAAGAATGAACTCCCGAAATAAATCTCGGTCATCCAAAACAAGAGGACATGCTTCACCAGATCTTTCACTTCGGGATTTCAACACTTCAAAAGATTGTAAGAGATATGCATTCAAAATACTCGAAGCCAAACTCCCGAATTAATTGTGAGTCGACGATCTTCACATCAAGAAGTAGGGTCCATCCAAGAGTGGTGCATGGCAATAAAAGTAGATCTTTCCCAGATCATAGATTGTGATCAGATCAACGACTCACATGTATTCAACATATCAAAGTTGCGCAAGGATTAGTGGCTAGGAAGAATCCCCAGAGTTGCAGATCACGTGCCACTCATCCTTCTCCATCGGACGATCATGATTTACTTCGAAACTTCAGGAGTTTTTCCTTCGAGAGTTTCTGCTTCCCCTTTCCAATTTTCCTCCCAAGTGATTTCTCCTGAAGTCCACAGATCTATGCCACATGTCCTCCTCATATCAATGGTCACGATTTGTTTCCAAGATTCAACATTCATTTCAGGACACCACGTGATATCATCGTCCAGAAAGTGTTCTTATTCAAGAGCCAAGATTAGTGCCATATCCATGCGCAGTTTTAATGGATCCTAGAATTGGTGGGAAGATAAAATTTAGCAGTGGTCCTAAATTTAGTAGGTGTGCCCAGATCATAGATTTCGATGAGATCAATGACCACTTTTCATTGCAAGGACGCAACATGCTCAAATGATAAAAATTTTGAGCAGTCCCGCAATCAAAACCATGGTATAGTAAAAGATCTATGTGGCGGAAGATGGTGAATTGAAGGCCCAAAAGAGGTGTGAATCAAAACCTCCTTTGATGGCCCTGCAATCACATGATTATAAACGTTAAATCCAAGAGCAGCGTGTGGCTGCCCCCTAGGCATTAAGCCTCATTTTGATCTGGAGAAAAAGAAGTTAATGAAAAAGGACTGGTGGCTGAAACCTCGACTTACTCAGTAATTAAAAAGTATGGAGGGTCTAGCTGTGGAGACAAAAGACTGTGAGCCCGAGGTACCCCTATGGACGATTTTTCCTACAGGCCCATGTTGATCTGAGTTTACTTCTGACAGGAGGATAAACACATAGTTTGACAAAATAAGGCGCAAATGAAAGGATTTTAATAGGATGTCAGATCACACTCCTGACAGTTTTGGGCTTATCTTAGTATAAGTAGATCAGTTAAATATTTTGTTAAACAGGTCGAATGGTTGAGAAGATATCCCTACTGTATAATTTTTCATGCCAGAACTATTATCTAGTTATGTATCAAATTTGAGACTTTCACATTAATAGAAGTCATCTTCTTTCATCTATTTTTTTAAACTGTGCTTGAAGACTCAGGAATGGAGGATCCAGTTGAGGGTTGTGGTTCTATTGTAATTTAGGTTTGATTACAGTAGTGATGTGACCAGTTTTAGTCAGCTTCCTTGTTACCTTATTTCCCCTTATGTTGAAAGGCTCGGGCATGGAGGATCCAATCGAGTTGTTGTAGTTGCATGATAATGTAGTTTTGATTATTATGCTGTTGTGACATATTTCAGTGTCTGAAACTTGAGTTCAAGAGTGCTCTTGAGCTTGATTTTTTATTCATGAAGTTGCTTGAAAGTCAGATGCCCATAGCAATCCTGTTCACCTCTCTCACTAAGTCTTCCTTCTACTCACATTTAAACTCAAATCACTGACTGAAGTTAATGAGGCCCTCACTTCCCTGTGCATTGCATGTCCAGTTTTTGTGTTAAAATAATTCTTGTACTAAGTTTCGTCCATTTGACGTCCACTCATAAAACCAACATCCATCAAATATTATGATGGGTACTAGGCTTACCCTATTGTAGTCAAAGGGTGACTCTTAGTGCTAACAATATCATCCATAATATTTGAGTGAAACATTCAACAACTGCAATATATTCGGCCTCTATTGTAGATAGTGAAATTGATGAGTGTTTACTACTTGACCATGAGACTAGACAATCCCCTTAGAAAAATGGATTTCCACTAGTGATATTTTTTTCATCCACACTACCAATCCAATCAACATCTATGCAGGAAATTAGTTCAAATCCTTTATTCCTTGGATACCATAAGCCAAAGTCTGATGTTCCCTTAAGATATCTAAATATTCTCTTGAAAACCATCACATATGATTCCTTGGGAGATGATTGAAATCTTTCCACCATCTCTATTTCCTACATGATATCAGGTTTGGATGTTGTCAAATATAGTAGGCTCCTAACCATAGATCTGTAGAGAGTTGAATCTATAGAAGGTGACTCATCTTCCTTGTTGAGTTTGCAACTGGTTGCAATTGGAGTGCTAACATGTGCACTTTCATCTCTCGAATCATAGACATTTTGAAACTCTTTTGACATTTCTTGAGAACATTTATAACATGATTCATCATTGTTGTAGCCAAATATGATGTCATCCACATAGAACATTGTCACTAACAAATTGTAATTTTCAATTCTAAGATAGATATTGTTGTTAGACATGCCTCTTTTGAATCCTTGTTTCAACAAGTACTTATCCAATATTGCATACCATGCTCTGGGTGCTTGTTTAAGGCCATAGGGAGCCTTCTTCAATCTATAAAATTGTTCTTCTTTTCCTAGTTATTCAAATCCTTCTGGTTGTTCTGTGTAGACTTCTTCTTTTAGGTCTCCATTTAGAAATGCAGACTTTACATCCATCCGATAGACTTTAAAATGCTTAAAGCATGATTATTCTAGAAATAATTTGTTGTCTTCCATTCTTGCAACTAGAGCAAAGGTTTCTTCAAAGTCAATCCTTTATACGTGTGCATATCCTTTGCACACTAATCTTTCTTTATTCCTTATAACTTGACCATCTTCATTAAATTTATTTTTTTAAATCTACTTGGTCCCTACCACTTTTTTGTTTTTTGGTTCTTGGGACAAGTTCCCAAGTCTATTTTTCTCTATTTGATCAAGCTCTTCATTCATGGTTTTGATCAATTCTTCATATTTGTTGGCCTCTACAAATGTTTTGGGTTCTATTAGGGATATCAATGCTTGTTCTGGGTTCTATTAGGGATATCAATGCTTGTTCTGATTCATATGTTAGTTTTCTTCTTGTTTCAACTCCAATACTTTTGTTACCAAGGATTTGACTTTTAGGATGATTTCTTTGTATTCTCCTTGGTGGTGCTTTTGTATCTTGTCTTGGTGATTCTTCCTCTTCCTTTTCTTCTTCACTTTGTGATTCATCTTCTTGTATTTATTTGATTTCTTCATCATCACCATCTCTTATCCTTTCATCAAATTGTGGATTATCTTGATATTTGATCCCTTTTGTTTTTAGATCATCCACTTTTACATTTTCACTTTGCACAATCTTGTGTAGCCTCATATTATAACATATGTAGGCCTTTTTGTTGGATGAGTAACCAAGAAATATGCCTTCATCTGATCTGGAATCGAATTTTCCTAGGTTATCATCATCTCTCTTTATGTAGCATTTTCTCCCAAAAACTCTGAAGTGTTTAACTGATGATGGTCTTCCAAACCACAAATCATATGGTGTTTTGTTGTGGTTAACTCTAAGTTGTGCTCTATTAAGTATGTACACTTTTGTATACACTGCTTCTCTCCAATATATATATATATATATATATATATATATATATATATATATATTAGTTTGGCTTCATTTAACATGGTTTTGACTACTTCTTGAACAATTCTTTTTTTCCTTTCAGTAACTCCATTTTGCTGAGGAGTTCTTGGAGATGAAAAATATCTTTTAATTCCATGCATTTCACAAAATTCGTTGAACTCATTTGAGGTAAATTCTCCTTCATTATTGGATCTTATACACTCAATTTTGAGATCAATCTCGTTTTCAACCTATGCTTTAAAGACTTTAAATTTTTGAATGCTTCTGATTTTTCTTTGAGAAAGGATACCCAAGTAATTCTAGTATAGCCATCAATGAATAAAATGAAGTAATGTTCACCTTGTATACTTTTAGCTCTTGTTGGTCCACAGAGGTTAGTATGAACAAGTTATAATGGTTTTGAAGTGGAGTGTTCCTTTGTCTTGAATATTACTTTTATCTACTTCCCATGTTGGCAGTGCCTACAAACAAAGTTTGAAGGTTTTATAATATTTCACATGTCTTTCACAGTTTCCTTTCTACTAACTTTTATCAATTTATCGAAGCTTATGTGTCCCATTCTTTTGTGTCATAAACATATTTCATCTATTTGGCCCATGAAACATTTTTCTTCTTCTTCTTTTGTGTTTAAGATATATACATCACTTGATGCCCTTGGTGCAACAACCACTAATTTTCCTGAGTCTTCTTTTCTAATTTCACATTTTTTAGAGTCAAATACGAGAATGTATCCTTGATCACATGTTTGGCTCACACTAAGGAGATTAGGCTTCAAATTTTCAACTAATAGAACATTTTATGATTTATCTCTGTTATTTCCTAGACTGACTGTACCATTTCAAGTATCTTGGTAGAGACATCATCTCCTAATATAACACTTCATTTTTCTTTCATTTTTAGATTGAGGAATTTGTTTTGATCTCTTGTCATATGCTTTGAACATCCATTGTCAACATACCACTTACTTCTTTTATTCTTGGCATATAAGGCTACCTTACATTTTGTTTCCTTTTATTTTATTTGTTTCTCCTTCTATATCTTGTTATATTTTTCTTCTTGACTATTGGAAATACTTGTCTTCATGGAATATTTTGATAGTCTACAATTACTAGCTTTATGACCATAATTATTTCATTTGTAGCATTCAATATTGTAATCTTGTAATGGAGAAAATGAATTATAGTTTATATTCCTTTGATTTCTACTAGACTTGTTGTTCCTATGGCTATATCCTTGAAAACTTTTGAAAACTTTTATGATAGTTCTTTCTATAAAATTTATAGTCTAATTCTTTATGCCCAAAATTATGACAAGAAAATAGTAGCCAAGAAAGAGTTGTTGATACCTTTTTGGGAGAGTTCTTCTTGAAATTGTTTTCCTTCTATATTTATTTTATTTTGAAGAGAGAGCATATTTATTTTTATTAGAATCAATCTTTATCTTATTTTCTCCCTTTTTGAAGGAGCTTTGAAGGACAACTACATAACTTTTTGAATTTTCATCATTTTTTTGTATTATAGATTTTGAGCCTCTAATAGTTTCTTTGTGATCATAACCGAGTCCAATCTTATTACATGATGGTCTTTGACTGTTAAGGATGCCATCCAATATTTTTGAACTACTTTCAAACTTTGAATGGTTAGTGTCTTTCTCAAGTTTTGTTCTTAGAAGAACTATTTCAACCTCTAATTTTTTATAGTTTTGTTCCTTGTCATTAAGTCATTTACTTAAGACTAGTTCAATTATTTTAGCTTCTTGTAGTTGAGTTTTCAAATCAATAATGATTTGTTATGTTTTATTGATTCTTTTTTAAACTTCTTTTTCTCTTGATTTTTTCTTCCTTATAATCTAAGGATTGTTCTTTTAATGATTTGTTCTTCCTTCTACATCTTCTCTGTTCTTTGAGAGCGCTAATGAATTATCCTTCAACATCAACTTCAAATTATATATTTTCTTCATTTTCATAATTATTATCTTTAGTGGTGTCAGTTTGAGTTTCTATTCCCATAAATAGAACCTTTGTATAATCATATTCACTCATTTCATATGAACTACTTTCTTCTTTAGAATATTTTCTTTTCTTTTTCTTATAGAATTCCTTTTTGTATTGGGATTTACCCTTTTTATGTTATTTCTGGTTGTAAGCTTCTTCATTGTCATTATCTTTTTCCTTGGGATAAGGACATTTGGAAGTAAAGTGTCTAATTTTTCCATAGTTGAAGAATTTGAAAGATAACTTCCCTTTGTATTTGCTAGATTCTTTCTTAAGTTTCTTAATGAAGTTTGCTTCTTCCTCATCAGATTTGTCCGAGCTACTTTCATTCGATACATGTTCATAGTTTTTAGTTCCTTTTGAGACTTTGAAATCTGTTTTACCTTTTGAAGGTTTTTCTTGTCTTGTTCACATTGCATAGACTTTCATAATCCCATATAGTTCATCCATTTTGAGTTTGTCAAGATTCTATCGATCTTCCAAGGTAGATACTTTGGGATCATATCTCATTGGGAGTGATCTTAGTACCTTTTGGACTACTATTTTGTCATCTAATTCTTCTCCTATGCCTTTGATTGTGTTGACAATTTCATCTACTCTTAGAAGATACTCTGCAATGTTTTCTTCTTCTTTCATCTTCAAGATTTATAATTGTCCTCTGTACGTTTGAAGCTTTTCTTTCTTGAATTTGACATCTCCTTCATAGATGATTTGTTTTTTTTTCCCAAATCTGTTTTGTTGATTTACAATGCATGACTTTGACAAATACACTATTTGCTAATCCACACAGAATTGCATTTACAACTCTTGAATTATCATTCCATAGTTTCTTTGCAGTTGTGTCTGAAGGAGCAGTTTCTGGTACATCATAACCTTTTAGAACAGATAGCGAAACATCACAACCCAGTGCCATTAGATAACTTCTCATTCTTATACTCCAGAATGCATAATTATCTCCTTTCAATAGTGGAACTCTGTTTGAGGACTTCCATTCTTGTTGATCCATTGTGGTTTCTTAGAATCTTCCTTCTAGTGATTGGACTGTAATTAAGGAACCTACTCTGATACGAATTGTTGGAATATTGTTTGATATTGAGAGGGGGGGGGGGGAGTGAATCAATATTATCCTTTTTCCACAATTTAAAGTCACTTCATTATTAATTTTATCAAAGCAAAACAAATGATCAATATAAATGTACAATAAACAAAATTTTAATGTGGAAAACCCAAAAGCAACAAATGTTCTTCTTATTTTTAATAAAGATTACATTTAATTTATGAGCTCCAACTCAAAGGAAACACCAATTCCCTATTTTACTATCCCCAACCCCTCTATATTTTACCAACAATGATTGCAAGGAAGCACCAACTCCCTAGTTTCTTCAACTATAACTGAAAATATGTTGCAACACCTTGGTTTACCAGCTTCAACTAGAAGGAGGCTACAACCTCCTTTGTAGGCTCCAACCTTCCCTAGCACCACCCAACCTCCCTTCTATGATAAGTACTTCAATATTCAAATCTTCATAATCTTTTTTGTCTTTACCTGCATATCTTCATTTACTTTCTTGGTCTTTCACACTGTTAAGTATCTCTTCATTATAAGTATGTGTCTTTTCAATATAAGATATTAATCATACTATTTTAATCAAGGATGATTTTAGGGGCTAAATTTCATTCATGGGCTAATTTTCCAAGGTTTTTCCCAAAAAACGATTCGTTGTTCTAAAAATAATTCGTCCAAATTCTATAGGATAAAATTATTTTACCTTCAAAATCACCAAAATTTTATACAAACTATATTAAATCATTATAAATTTGAATAATTTTACAAAAATATCGCCAAACATTTATAGTTGGCATATGAAAGATTAGTAAGATTTTCCAAGGTTTCTACATTTTAAGACAAATTTTTATCCTTAAAATCATCCATGATTTTAATTAATACAATGTCAATGAACCATTGTTCCTTTTAGATCTTTCATTCACGTTTTCAACTGGGTCAATATATTTTGATTATCATGATTTAATTCACTTTTTACCTTACCATAGGTAAATACCACTATAGTTTGCAAATACCATGTGCACATACGATGTTCTCTTTCACTTTTACCCTTTTTATTTAACTCCACTTTCACTTTTACCTTTTTTCTTTAATCCAATTTCACTTTTACCTTTTTCTTTAATCCTATTTCACTTTTACCTTTTTCTTTATTCCCCTTTCATATTTACTTCTTTTGTTTCTACGTAAACTCCACTTCCACCTAACTTTTCAACTTTTGTTATTTATTAAAGTCATATTTATATTTAATCCACTTTCATTTCCACCTTTTAGTAAAATTCGTTTCCACTTAACTTTTCTACTTTTGTATTTATTAAAGTGATACCAAGGTCACATTTATATTTAATCACTTACTAACCTTTGACATATATTTGATCACTTACTAACCTTTGACATCAATGGAAATTTATTCAACAATTGATTGTTTGAGTGGATCTAACCTTTGGTGACTGCTGAAAATTGTTTGACCAACTTCGGCCTAGCAAGAATGATGACCAAAACTTGCTGCGAAATATCAACTACCGTGTTGATCTGACAGACTCAAGGGTTCTCGGTGTTGCATCAACAAATTTCCCTCACTACACTCTGAAATGATAGTGCATGAGAAAGTATTCAAGAGGGAGACTCGATAGTATTCGTTATGTCAATCACGATCTTGTCTAAGCATAATATACAATCACCAAGACAACTTGACTCGACCAGTGTAGTAATTGAAATTGTCTCATTCTTTCATTTTCATTATTTCAAAGCACTCAATTAGGTGATCCCATATATTCTGATAGTCCACTGCGTTCATGTAACTCAGTATTCATGTAGCTTTTACTGTAGTTCCATGTCATACTCCACTATGGTACTTCTTGTCTTTATGTTGACATCAATGCCAACACTATATTTATAGAGAAACAAGAGAATCTTTTGCACCTATCTAAGCTAGATCCTAAAAATTTTGGAGGCAAATCCTAACTCGTAAAACCAAAGAAAACAATTTCTTGAGGGACTATAATTCCTACCTGAAAAATATTTAAGATTATTTCCCTAATGTTGTGGACAACAATCAAACTGCTTCTAGAGAGGAAGATGCTTTTTCAATAGAAGACATAGAGTTTGGGGTTAAGCGTATTGCAAAAGGGAAAGATAAGGACATCAAAGGATACCAAGCTGAAATCTTAAAAATTGGAGAGTTTATCCTCATCCTTCACATCAATGGGTCTTCAATTTAACAATCAAGTAGGACTTCCCTAAACCCTAGACTCAAAGCTTCATTGTACATATTTTTAAAAGTGAGGATAAAAACAATCCCTATAATTATAGGACCATTATGATTAGCCCCCTTTTAGCCAAGTTATATTGAATTATTTTGGAAAATGTCTCGATAGAAAGCCACAAAAAAGGAGCTAAAGGCCAAGCCAGATCTAGGAGCTAGCATTCAACTATTGACCACCTTGTTATGCTTAGGATCATTGCAAATGAGTGTCACAATAATAAAACTAATCTCCTATGTTGTTTCGTTGAATTTAGAAAATCTCTTGACATTGTTCGTGTGATTAACCTTTAGAACATGTTAGAAGAGCTAAAAGTTATTTTTGAGTTGAGAGTTATTGCGGTAAGGTTGTATGAGAACATTATTTCCTAGTTTAGGAACATTGATGGATGGTCAAAAGAAATTGATTATAGGAGTTAAGTAAGGTTGTCCCATGTCCCCTACCCTTTTCCGCATATACATTAACAAGTTAGAGGTTTGTTTGGAAGAAGTAGGTTGTGTTGGTGTGACTCTCACTGATATAGTCATCATCCTTCTTCTTTATGCCAATGAGATTGCTCTTGTGGAAAAGAGTCCCTATGATCTTGACAAGCAACTAAAATTCCTCAAGGATTTCTGCTCTAGTATGGGTATGAATGTTAACACTAACAAAACGAATGTTATTGTAATTAAATCTAGAAAGATCACTTTTGTTAATTTCATGTATGACAATAATAACTTGGAGGAAGCAACTTCTTACAAATATATTTGAATCAATCTTCATCACAAGCTTAAATGGAACTATAGCATTGAGAAAATGATAAATGGAGGGTGGAAAGCTTATTATGGACTTGAAAACAATTGTAAATCAATGGACCTTTGGCTATGGGATAAGAAAAAACTCCTATTTGAGACTCTCATCACTCCTATTTATCTTATATGTTTGTGAAGTTTGGAGATGCAATATCTCTAGAGAATCGTGGAGAAAGATAAAGCAAATCCAAAAGTGTTTTATAACTTATAATCTTAAAATTAAAGACAATACATCCCATCTTATCCTTCTCATAAAAGCAAGTCTTTCCCCCATTGAGAGCACGACTATGACTAGGTACCACTAGCAACGTCATGACAACAATGACACCAATTGATTGAATTAACCCTAAAGACTTAATGAAATGTTTGGAAACATTTGGACCCACCCTCAAGCACTTAAACAAGATTAAGATTATTGGTATCTTGCGAACCTCAATACACCCACAAAAACCAAACATATTATAAGCAAAAATTAACCTTATGAAAAAACTAACAACTTTTCCTTTTAATCACCCAAATTAAACCCAATTAATAAATCTTCTAACAACATTGTATTCTCTTCTATTCTATTCCAGTACGTTGAGGTTGATTCACAAAAGAGGAAGAGACCGGCTATGGTTAGGAAACCCCGTGCAAAAAAATATAATTCACCAGTCACGTAGAATCAAGAGCACGTAAACCCCATGTCAATTAGCAGATATACGTAGTTAACCTCAATTTTAATTTCAACATATAATTATCTAAATCAACCCATTATTTCTATGTTAATTCAATCATTGTTGACTATATTAGACGCCTCCATCATGGGGCCCATTTAATATTGATTTACACTGCACAACCTCCATATAGGTGTCGCATACTAGGGGCACAACGCGTCATGATATGATTTTATAAGTTGCATGCCTCCTTGTCTAAAGTCAATATAAATTATGAAGTTCAAAGATTTTTCTCAAATAATTGTTATGAAATATAGACTAGGTTACCCCTACGATGCAATGTCGGTGCCACTCCTGTCACTTGTACTTGCTTTATATCCAACATATTGAATATTTGTTTTAATGGGTATCCACCTTTGGTAAAAAAATTAATTAGTTAGAAAATGTTTATGAATTCACCAATACAGGGATTTTCTATACCTTGCATTAAATAACATCCTTCAATTAAAAGCAACAATCTATATGAAATCATAATAAAGGCAATAAAGAATAATTAATATAAAAAGGACATGTAAAGATAAGAGAAAAAAAAAAAAGTTATTGGACCAAATGAAAGTTAAAGGATTTTAGTTATTCTAAAAAGAAGGTAAAATTGAAAGTGACATCTAGGAATATATCACATAAGAAACAAAACCATAAATAAATAGCGTTCCAAAGTTGATAAATCAAGTTCCAAACCTTCTGAGCGAATAGCCTCATTCATAATTTCAAAAGATTTCATGGCCTACAATACATTATCCCTATGGAGAAATTTCTTGGAGTTTCTCTTCATACCAAAGTTGCATTGGATTGATAATTAAAGATTGGTGGAGCTTGAAAAGCTTATGTAATATACCAATATGTCACTCATAAGCTTCATTATTAAGGCCCAAGTTTCATAGGTTAGTAACAAAACAATATGTTGAGGAGTTGGATTCTCAATTCTCTACAGTAGGGATAGTAACAATATGTTGAGGAATTGGATTTTCAATTTTCTAAAGTAGAGATTAAACGAAAGGACAAAGTCCATTTATATTTTTTCTTATTTAATATGGAATAATTTTGTGGGTTAATGGTTTTATAATTGTTAGATGGATTTTAAAAGTTATTTTCATTATTTTCATGTTTTTTTTTTAATTTATATAATTAATGTAAAAGAAACAACTAATCTAAAGAGTTTGGAGAATTTTTTTTCTATAGGATAACCTATGGAATTAGTTAATGAAGACTATCTATAGCTTTTAACTCAAGAAATAATTCCACGAAGAATTTATTACTACCAAATAATATTCATAAAACATAAACAATTTAATTGCAAAAAAAAGTAAGATTGAAATAGCAGGACACTCATAAATAATTCCATAGTATCCCAAGTACATGATGACTTAAAACAAGAATTACTAATAAAGCAAATATTCATTCATTGAAAATACCTTGTAATTCATTCAACCATATAAGATAACTTAACATTATTGAAATTCTTACTAAACGTTTGTGACATTAAACTAATAGCAGAGTAATCCACAATAATGAACAAATGCAAAAAAATTAGGAAACCAAAATGTCTTGACTCCAAACATAGTTTTTGAATTAAGCTTTATAGTAATTCACTACTACAATCCTTACAAAATTGCCTCAGAGTCAGAAGACCCTTTATAAGAAGTCGATCTCTTTAATTATAAGATAAAACTAATCTAATTATGGAATAAAGAAAAAAGACTATGCAAAAGGCCATGCAATCTTCATCTTCAGTGAAATAAAAGTCTTGATAAAATGGTCATGCAAAAGGCCATTAGCTATGTCTCCAATTAACTAAAAGCTTCAATTCATGCATGCTCAACCCCATAAATCTTTCCCTGATTAACTAATTCTCCCCATAGACTATGATATGGAAACACCTGTTGTTCTTTTGGGCAATTCAGATGGGTGGTCTCGTGCATGAAACTCTTGATCTATTTTTTTCTATTTTGGGAAAATAGACTCTAGTTGAGTCATCTTTTAATCTTCAGTGATCAAATAGTTCAAAAAATATTTGTATGCCAAGGAAGAAATTTTCTTGATTTGGCTTTCCCACCTCTATTCCTAGACTGCTCAGACTGCTTGCTAGTTCACCCCACTCCTTCAACTGATTACCTATACTAAATGTTGCATTTTTCCATACAAATTCCTGACAACTTGCTTCTTCATCTCCCATGATATGTGCTTCTACATTGTCTCCAACACATTGTCTCTATTGAACTATAAGAGCTCTCACTAATCCAAATTCATGTTATATTTCTAGACTAGTCAGACTACTCATTACTCCCCCCCCACTCCTTCAACTAACTACCTAGACTAAATGTTGCAATTTTCCATACAAATTCCTCTTTTTCTTTTCTTTCTTGACTCACACTTCTCCCAAGAAGGATTTTACTTAGCCCCATGCTCACAATAAATTCTTAAAGTGACTTTTCACACCCACCCTCTTATAGGAATTCAAGGATTCACTTTGCAAACAATACAAAGGAAATAGAAGGTTCATAACACAAGGTAAAATTTAGACAAGGTGGGTTGAGATTAATACTCATGATCATTCCCCTCTGGGACCCCTTGGACCCTTAGACCCTTCTCCTTCTTCTAGATACGTATCCCTTCCATTACTCTATATGTGTCCACCTACAATGGAGTTATATTTATTTATCATTATGATTTACAAAGTTTACATATTATATTGTTTGGCTCGTGGCCACATATCATTGTAAAATATATACATCACAAATGTAGGGGTTAAACATGGATATTTCATTCCCCTCCCCCTAAAAAATGCATTGTCCTCAGTGCACATTACCATACATAATTACATGATTACATACATATTACAATGGCATGCTCTCTTAACTTTAATCAACATATAGGATCTCAAGCCTAATATCACATAGGCATTTTGACCTAAACATATATACATAGGCACTTTGGCCCAATACATGCATAATGCTTTCATAATTCACATTCTTGTAGCAGTTCCAACCAACAATCTCTCTCTTCCTTACAATCTATAAAACCCAAGGAATTGTACCCCCTTCACTATTGATAGTCCCTCGGGATGTACAACTTCCCTTGCAGGGCCAATTCATAGATTGGATAGGAAGTATCAGAGATGTGGATCCAGTAATCCCAACTGCAACCACTTTCACAATTTTTCAATTCCCACAACAATTCAAACCAACAAACTCTTTTCCCAAAAACCCACACAACCCAAATAAGTGTACCCCCTTCTCTATATTGTAGTCCCTTAGGCTATACCCCTTCCTTTCTAGGCCTCCAACAAACTATCGAACAAGAATTCTTAGAGGTATGGGTCCAAGAAATCTAGTTGTGATAATGGAATATTCAAACTTTCAAATAGTTGAAAAAGGTCTTCCCACATTACATCTTCAACTCCACTTTACTTATTTCAAGTAGCAACAAGCCCAATGGAATTTTATCTTCTATCTCTCCTCTTCTAGAGATTTTCCTACTTTTAGTTGTAGCTGGTATTTCATTCCTTTTTCCTTTGGAGTACACCACCTCCTAGTCTTCTTAATTTCCAGTTGCCCCTATAAAAACCACCAAGAAACATGCACATTATATTTATTTTCAAATAGAAATTATATCATTTACATGAGTTCCCAATGCTTTCAATTGACCATGTTCGGAAATGAATGCAAAATATGGAAGAAAGACAACACCAAGCATGCAAATTTCAAGCACACCAAAAGATTTTAAGTCTAAACAAAAGTTTGAAAAGTTCTCACATGATTTGGGAAATGACAAACATTCAACCTAATGAAAGAAAGACTTACATAATAAAATTATAGACTTTGTGAGAAAAAATCTTCTCATGTGGGTATAAATAATATTCTATGGGATTGAAAGGATTAGTTTAGGTGATCTTGTTTGTACCTATAAATCACATGAGATGGCTACCAAAAGAAGATAATTGCAAAAATTTCAAACAAGCTAATGCAAAGTCAAAGAGACATTCTTCATACAAATCTGGAGCATCGAAGGAAACCAGCCTAAAATGGTATGGCTAATTTTTTTGAAGGATAACTTCTTCAAAAATCAAAATTAGGGGTTCGGTCGCTCCCTATAGAGGGAGATAGTGCAACTGGGTCGCGACCTAGAAAGAGACACAATGCGACCGAAGAGTATGATCGCTCCCGGTAAGATTGGGAGTAGGGATGGTCACTACTGAAAAGGTGTAAAACTGCGACCAGGAAGGCTTTGGTCGCTCTGTGTGAAAGGGGAAGTCGTGACCAACTCAAAGAACCAAAAAAAAAAATTAGATCTGGAATGAGATATATCAAATCCAAGGTATTGGTTTCTTCAACTGAATTCGGGAAAGGGCATAACAAAGTATGGAAATTAGATTAAGACATTTTAATGTGTAACAATCTTAGAAAGAAAGCATATAAAGAAGGAAGAAAAGCACATGAGAGACAATCTCCCCATTATGGTCACCATTCTATTGTAAATATTTTGTACCCTTGTTGGCCCTTGACCAAGTTTTGAAGAATACTTGGTCATATTTGACCGTTTTTGGGACTTCGACAGCTTGCCAAAGATGGAGCGCAATGCGAAGCGGAAATTAGGGAAACTAGACCTATTTTTGGGTCCCTTTAGGGTTTTGGGTTAATGTAACAGGAAAGGGATGTCGGCCCATGGGTTCACCCATGCTTAGGACCATTTTTGTAATCTATAAATAGATACTTAGGCAATGTAAGGAGAGAGAGTAGTACATCTATGTGATGTATAGCTGATGGCTTAGTGCCAGGAACTGGATCTGTGTGATCGGATGTATCTTGTAAATGCTTTGTGCATGATTGTAAGAAGCTTGCATGTTGTTTTGTGCTGAAGTGCAAGGAAGAAGGATCTAGCGAGCTGTGTAGATCTTCTGTCCTGTGCAAAGCAAGGATTGTTGAAGCTCTGTGCTATAACTGCTTGATTGAGATAATAAAGAAGAAGATCTTGTGGATGTAGCCCCAGGGTGGGGGTGAACCACGGTAACTTTTTGTATTGTGCTCTATGCTTCGACCTAATGTATTTATCTCCTTCTTGGCTAAGTGCTTGATATGATTAAATATATTTATTTATGCTTTGTTCTTCTGAGATAGGAATGAATGTTAGATCTGATATGTAAGATTCTTAGTGTTGATTTACGGAATCTGATCTATCTTGTTGTGGCTAAGTGTTGAATTATATTAGATCTAAGTACTCACTGCGATACTCTGTGCTATCTACGAAGTGTTGTAAGGGTTGAATATTGATGGATAAACCATGCTAGATGATTGCTAAGTGCTATAATCATAGATCTGTGTCTCAGCTAAGGTTGCATACATCTGATTCCTACAACCACCCCTGCCTCTACCTTGGGTGAGACTTCATCTGCTTCGCAGGTGTTGCCGAAAGGGACAGTAGTTAGGGTTTTGTTGGTGCACTCTTGAGCGTTGAACCTTAGGTCTTCCCCTGTGCCAACAACCCTGTAGGAGTTGAGACCTCTTAGACTCTTCCTATACCTAATACATGAACAAATATATGAGAAAATGATGCTTATAAGATTGATAATATGTCATGATATACAAATATATCAATCCTTTATCAAGAAACACACAAACTTACATGAACAGTCATTTAGAGGGAAACATCCAACATATACTCCATTAATCAATTAAGCAATATTACAACTTACAGGTGTAAACTGAAGAGATATCTTTCTTCCAAGCTCCTTTCCCATGCATTGCCACCAAAATGCCAGAGTAACTTTGTTAATTCTTTCTCCCCTTTCCCAGAGTAAGCTCTTATAGGGCTTTAGAGATAAGGGCATATGGTTAATGGGATAAGATCTTCAGGATTATACTTGAATCCTTCTCAAGAATAAACCTAGAGAAATCAGAGAGAGGTCTCATCCATAACAACCAAATCCAAAAAAGGGATCTTCTAGGCTTGGTCGCGACCTGATTACACAGACATACTGACCCGATCATGACTTGGAAGTCTGGAAAGAGAGATAGACCCCTTTGGTCATGGTCTTGAGAAACGACAAGGGAGATCGAAGGGATATTAGGCTAGAAACTCAATGGGAAGATGATGAAAGATGAGTGAATTGGGTAGGTGGCCTCTATGAGATAATGTCTCAGTAGTAAGGGGGTTAATAATTCTATAACACTTGGACCCATTAGAAAACAAAAACTTTGGAGGTAAACCTCATCATCTTAGTCCTTGGGTGGAGGAACTTGGAGCCTAGTTTCGGGATCATGTCACAATGGTTACAGGTTGTAACCAACCCCCATTTATTTTTATCAATAAAATAACTCTCATTCTCATCTGATTCTTTGTGTTAATTCATGATTTTAATGATATTATGTTTATCTTGTCTTGAATCTAACATAGAATTTGAGTTGGTTATATTTAATTATTTATAAGATAACTAATTTCTTGTAGTTGCATACTTTCTTTGGTCACAGGAATTTTAGAAGATCATTGTCAAGGAGTAACATATGCTGAAAAATACATGTAAGTGTTGGGTCATGTACACACCTTGTAGAAGGCAAAGTCGCATACATACACACCCCATAGAAGGAAAATTCATGTAAATACATTCCCCATAGAATGAGAAGTTGAATACATACTTCATACGTTCTCCTTACAGTGATATAGAGTGCCTACATACCCGACCTATAGTGGAGAGAGTCATGTACACCTCCCAAAAAGTGACTTTTTTGCTTATTTTTAAGCCTTTTTGAAGCCCTATTTCATCTAGTTTGGTGGTAGTTTTTGGGGAGTTTAGTGCCAAAACGTTTTGTAAACTATAGGAGTTTGGTAAGGCCTTAAATTTAATTTAAAAGAAAATGATCCATCTTTGTCTACCTTTTTCCCCTTGGATTGCATGACTATAAGACTAGTCTTGTTCTCGGGATCTCAATTTTCTGGTCGCTGATCTAGTCATTTTTGAAACTTGATTTTGTATTTGAGTTCAATACTTCTATTTTGTTCTTTCCTTGAATTTTTAAAACATAAAACAACAAAAAATTCTTTCTTTTAGCATCTTTTATTTAGTTTTTCTTCAATAGAAAGAAGAAAAAGTAACGAAAAAAAACTAGTTTTCTGCTAGTTAGGTCTCTTTCTTTCTTTGCATTGACAATCGTTCGATGGAATTTAAAAGTTATTCTCATTATTTTTATGTTTTTTTTTTTAATTTATATAATTAATGCAAAAGAAACAACTAATCTAAAGAGTTTGGAGAAATATTTTTTATAGGATAACCTATAGAATCAGTTAATGAAGACTATCTATAGCTTTTAACTGAAGAAATAATTCCACGAAGAATTTATTACTACCAAATAATATTCATAAAACATAAACAATTTAATTGCAGAAAAAAGTAAGATTGAAATAGCAGAACACATAAATAATTCCATAGTATCCCAAGTACATGAAGACATAAAACAAGAATTACTAATAAAGCAAATATTCATTCACTGAAAATACCTAGTAATTCATTCAACCATATAAGATAACTTAACATTATTTAAATTCTTACTAAACGTTTGTGACATTAAACCAATAGAAGAATAATCCACAATAATGAACAAATGCACAAAAAATTAGCATACCAAAATGTCTTGACTCCAAACAGATTTTTTGAATTAAGCTTTGTAGTAATTTGCTACTACAACCCTTGCAAAATTTCTTCAGAGCCATGAGACCCTTTATAAGAATTTGATCTCTTTATTTATAAGACAAAACTATTCTAATTATGGAATAAAGTAAAACGACTATGCAAAAGACCACGCAATCTTCATCTTCAGTGAACTAAAAGTCTTGATAAAATGGTCACGCAAAAGGCCATGCATCAACTACATATCCAATTAACTAAAAGATTCAATTCATGCATGCTCAACCCCATAAATCTTTCCCTGATTAACTAATTCTCCCAATAGAATATAATATGGAAACACCTGTTGTTCTTTTGGGAAATTCAGATGGGTGGTCTCGTGCATGAAACTCTTGATCTAATTGTTTCTATTTTGGGAAAATAGACTGTAGTTGAGTCATCTTTTAATCTTCAATGATCAAATAGTTCCAAAAATATTTGAATGCCAAGGAAGAAATTTCTTGATTTGTCTTTCCCACCTCTATTCCTAGACTACTCAAACTGCTTGCTAGTTCCCCCCACTCCTTCAACTAACTACCTAGACCGAATGTTGCATTTTTCCATACAAATTCCTGACAACTTGTTTCTTCATCTCCCATGATCTGTGCTTCTACATTCTCTCCAACACCTTGTCTCTATTGAACTATAAGAGCTCTCAATAATCCAAATTCATGTTATATTTATAGACTAGTCAGACTACTCGCTAGTTCCCCCCACTCCTTCAACTAACTACCTAGACTAACTATTGCAATTTTCCATACAAACTCCTCTTTTTCCCTTTCTTTCTTGACTCACACTTCTTCAAAGGAGGATTTTACTTAGCCCCATGCTCAAAATAAATTCTTAAAGTGACTTCTCATACCCACCCTCTTATAAGCATTCAATGATTCACTTTGAAAACACTACAAAGGAAATAGAAGACCTTCATAACACAAGGTAAAATTTAGACAAGGTGGGTTGAGATTAATACTCATGATCATTCCATTCTTGGACCCCTTGGACCCTTAGATGTAAAATTTTGAGACCCAAGAGATCTAGAATTCGATGAGGAAAATAATACTAATCCAATGAATTTGCAAATAAACAAAGAAGAGAGAGATAGAGAAGAATTTACTCCACAAGAATGAATGTATTCAAAATATTTGAAATTACAATGAGATCAATCCAATATGTAGAGAGGAATTGATCTTGTCACTAAAAATAGCAGCTGCCACTAAAAGCAGTGTAAAAAGGGCTAAAGCACATGCCTAAACCTCTAAAATAGATAACCCACACCTAACATGAGTATGATAGGATGAAAAGTGCGATTGTACTAACTAATTATCTAAACATTCAAAGTTTACTAAAGAAAGGGGGTGAATCCCTAAAATAAAGGGACAATTTCCTTGATTTAAGGAGGAAGTATGCTCTCCTTCCTTTAGGTGTTTAAAATTTCCATGGAGGTTGGTAAGGAGTTACTAAGTGTAGTTCTAACTAAAGAACTCAAATTTAACTCCCTAAACTTAAGAAAAACTCCCAAAAATCAAGGAAGGTGTCTCCTACCCTCTCTATAAAGTCAAATCAAGTGAGAAAAAATGCATTGGAATGCATTAACCAAGGTCTATGTGCCTAAGACAAGTAATAAACCAAGGGAAGTTAGGATTATGCTATAACACCCCCCATTAAGCCTAACTATAGTGACATAATAAGAAAATGTGAGTCCCATCTACTTGGCCATTTTAGGTACTCAATACAATAATGAACCCCTCATAAAACAAGGAAAGAGGGAAAACCTCATGGGAAACCCTCCCCCGCCAAAAAAAAAGAGGACATAAAAAAATGCTAAGTAAAATATGAGAATCTACCCAGTTGTCTCTACCACAACCAAAAGATCCCACAATTTAGAGAATTTCTTCTTAGTGAAGGATTTGGTGAAGATGTCTGCAACCTGCTGTTCAGTGGGGTAGTACTGCAGTGAAATCACTCAATCATGAATTAGCCCCCGGATGTAATGCATGTGTATCTAAATATGCTTGGTTCTTTGTCTCTGAACCAAATCAGTGGATATATGAATGGTACCCTGGTTGTCACAAAATATGAAAATCGGTATCTGATACTAAATCCCAAACTTAGAAAGTAAACCCTGCAACCAAATACACTATGTGGCAAGATTCAGTACCCCCATGTACTCTGCCTATGATGTGGATAAAGAAATAGTTCCATGCTTCTTTCTTTACCAGCAAAGTGGACCAGAACCAAAGATGAATACATACCCTGAGGTGGAATTGCGGTCTGTCCCATCACCAGCCCAATATGAATCTATGTACTCAACCAAAGATAGAGGACAATCAACTGTATAATAAATACCAAAAATGGGGGTGCCTTTTACATTCCAAAATATTCTCTTAGAATATTTTCCAATGAAGTTCATGGGGCTCCTACATATACCTGGAAACAACACTCATTGCATAAGAGAGATCACAATAGGTACGTGTGAGGTACAATATGCTCCATACCAACTGCTGATAGAGAGTATTGTATACCAAAGGAGTAGTCACTCCATCCTCCAATATGACCCTAGAAAGAAAAGGTGAACCAAATGAATTACACTCTGTTATCTGAAACCTGTCAAGTAGATCCAGTGCATACTTGGTTTTTTCCATCTTGATTCCTGAAGTAGACTGGGATACCTCAAGACCAAGAAAATAATGCAACAAACCCATATCACTCATGGAAAATCTATCGTGCAAGGCAGTCTTAACCCATGCAATCTTTGATAAATCACTCCATGTGATCAACAAGTCATCTACATATATAACACTCAACAAAAGGGAGTCATCATGGTGAATCATAAAAACATTCATATATGATTTACATCTATGAAATCCTTGAGAAAGCAGAAAATAATCCATTTTTTCATACCAAGATCGAGGAGCTTGTTTGAGCCCATAGAATGATTTATTTAACCTGCATACAAGAGAGGAGTCATGAAAATACCCTTATGTATTCTCCATATATATCTCCTCCTTTAGATATCTGTGAAGAAAAACACTCTTCACATCCATGTTATGGACTTCCCGGTGTCGAGAAGCCGTAATGGCCAAAACTAGCCTGATGGAGTCCATTTTTTCAATTGGTGCAAAAGTCTCGGTATAATCAATACCATGTTCCTGAGAGTAACCTTTAGAAAAAAGCCAAGATTTATACTGAATTGTCTCACCATTTTCAGCCATCTTTTTCCGAAATATCCATTTGCATCAAACAAGCTTTCTTCCTTTCGAAAGTCGAGCCAAATCTCAGGTTTGGTTCTCCATGAGAGCATTGTACTCCTCATCCATAGCAGCTTCCTAGAAGGGGTTTCCTGTGGCCTATTTATATGACTATGCATATTATAAAAGTGAAATATATCAATGTATGGGAAGCAAATTATTTGTGGCAACCAAGGCGGTGGGGGCCTCAAAAAACTGTGATCTAGTCCTCCTCGGATCTGTCGGATTGTCGACTAGTTCACTGGCATCATGAAAAGTCCTTTTGGCCTAGACTATTAGGGGATCCATAGAAGCCATGAACTGATCATAAACATATGAATATGATCCAAATAAATTCTCCTCGAATGAGCATCAAAAACCTCTTCAATTGTTTCATCCAAAAAATCCCCGACAGGATGATATGAAACTGCATGTAGTGGACCCTCTTCGAAATTCACACTTTTCTCAATGAAAAGTGAATCAATTGAAGTTTGTAGCAATCTATAACATTTGAAACATTTAGGGTATCCAACGAATATGCATTCAACACTCTGAGGCTCTAGTGCCCTTCATTTATCAGATGAAATATGGGCCCATACACGACAACCAAATTTTTTGAAATGAGAGACTTTTGGTTTCTTTCCACACCAAGCTCCGAAAGGAGTGATTCCCTTCAGTGATTTGTGAGGAACACGGTTTTGAATGTATGTTTCAAAATTTATGGCTTCATCCCATAGATTTAGAGCCAATTTTTTTATACTGTAGCATGTAATTTTCCATTTATTTCAGTGTCTGATTCTTTCTCTTGACAACATTGTTCTGTTGTGGTGTGTAAGGCACTGTATGTTGGATCTCGATGCTCGATTCAAAAAAAAGTTGTTTCATATATTTGTTAACATACTGACCTCCATTATTACTATGAAGGATATTAATCCTTCCCTCAGTCTGATTCTCAATGAGTTCTCTAAATTCTTTAAAATATTTAAAAACTTGAGATTTCAATGTCAAAAAATACACCCATGTGAAGCAAGAGTAGTCGTCGATAAAAGTGAGTACATATCGATATTTTTTTATTGAGGGCTTGGGGAAGAGTCCCATGAAATCAATATGAATCAAATGAAGGGGTGAGGATGTCATCCATGCTTTTCCTTTGTCAATTTTTTTCTTGGGGTGCTTGCCAAGAATGCATCCCTAACAGATCCTATTGGAAAATTTGATTTGAGGAAAACTAGTTACCATGTCTTCTTTGCTGAGTTGATGCAAGTACATGTAATTAAGATGCCAAAATATATCATGATATCACCTTATCTCTTCATCGGTATGAGTAAAAAATTATGTACATACATATTTTGGAATGAAATGAGATAAGGAATACAACCGAGAGTGATGATCTGCAACAATGTGAGCTACCCGAGACCCTGTTTTTAAGTCTGAAATCTCAACTGAATTCAGATATAATTTGTCCTTTATTATAGAACCTGAATGTGTGATTTGATATATGAAAATATGTTGGCATGTTTATAGGAATAATTTTCTTGTCATTTATGGAAATAAAAATAGCGAACCAAACCTCAAGAGCACAAAAGACGAGAAAGCTCAGAAGAGATAGCAGTTTCCAAAAGTGTTGATGAGGTCCAAGATACAGACTCATAGGAGAAGCAAAGGTTGAGACCCATGAACACTTATAAATCCTTCTAAATTGAAGATATCAGAATCTCAGGAGGAAGAGAGACAATGGTCATTGGATCACCGATCCAGAGGATCAACAACCATTGGATTGAATTAATGAAGGATATGATAAGCGAGGCAAAACGATTGAGAATTCGATCATCTGAATTTTCGTTATTCGTCGGATATAAATAAGTGGAAGGATAGGATCATTTAGAATAAGAACACACTAATATCAACGATCAATAATGGGGCACTCAGATCTACAGTCGACAGGGCATATCGGACACCCTCGAGACGAATAATTGTGACTGCCAGAGAATCCAAAGAATCTTAGGATAACGACCGCTAGTGATAACAGGTTCAATATAACTTCCAGAGAAGCCAAAGAATCTTTAGATAATGGCCACTGATGATGAACAAATACATCATAACCACCAGGGAATATGAAGAGTTTAAATGATGATCAGGTACAGGACTCGAGGTGAGAAAGACATGTAGAACATAGAAGATAGTGTGATTTTTCGATAGTTATGCATGTAGGTAGAATGTGACCATGTACAAGACCTGAACTGGAGATCAAAGGTGAAGCACATAGCATGTAGAGACAACACAAAGTATAAATAAAGAAGAGAAGATGAACATAGTTATCAAAGTGCGCGACAGGAGAAATAGCAGAGGATATAAGTGGAGCAAAGTAATAGAAGATGGAAGAGATAGAGGAGACATGGAGCTTTAACAAACCATATCAGAGACAAATAAAGTAAGTAAATTTTTTTAAGATTCAATCAGGGTGATAGGGTGGTGCTAGGGAGGATTGCAGTCCTCTAAATTCTAGTTGGTGCTAGACGATATTCTAGGAGTTGGTGTTTCCATCTAGTGGGTACTAGAGAAACCTAGGAGTTGGTGCTAGAGAAATCTGGTATTTTTTCTCTCTGCAAGTTGTACCTTGCTATAATAGGTTTTAGCCTCATATTTGAGTTGGATGTCAAAGACTGTGTTGTACATGAAAGTTGGATCTTGATTGACATCCTAATAAGAAGAGGTTTTCACCCTTATGGGTTTCCTCATGAAAATTAGTGTCTTTGTGTATTCTGTGTGATTGATCAAATATTGTATATCTATGCATGTTAAGTTATCAACAACACATTAAATAATAATCTAGAAAGACTCAGAAAATAACAGTACAAGTTTCAAGCTTATATACATAACTGATTCACCCCCCCCTCTCAGTTATATTTCCAACAATTGGTATCAGAGCCGGTGCCTTTGATCAAAGGTAGATCCATAAGCTTGAACATGACTAGTCATGATGGAATTTCAACTAATAGACCCCCTCTGTTTCATGGAACAAATGTTTCCTTCTGGAAAATAAGAATGAGAACACATTTAATGTCTTTGGGTGCTGATGTTTGGGATGTCGTTGAAACAGGTTATGTAAATCCTGTACTCTTAGCCTCAAAAGATGATAAGCTGGAGTTTAGCTTTAATGAAAAAGCAATGAGTTCCATCCTTAGTGGACTTGTTGAAGCCGAGTTTGTCAAATTCATGCACTGTGATTTAGCAAAAGTTATGTGGGACAACCTGATAAGTAGTTATGAAGGTAATGAAAAGGTGAAAGACGCAAAATTTCAAACTCACAGACTGGAATTTGAGCAAATAAAGATGGATGAAGATGAAACTATCAGTAAGTACTTCTTATGTATAGAATAACTTGTAAACACTATGAAAGGACTAGGTGAAATGATAGATGAATCTTTTATAGTCCAAAAAATATTAAGATCTCTTCTTGATAGATTTAACTCAAAGGTCTTTTCTATAGAGGAAATAGTTGATCTCAAAACGTTGACACTAGATCAACTTCTTGGAACTCTAACTACTTATGAAATGAGAATCACCAAAGGTAAATCCACTACAAGAGAGGCATCTCTTAAAGTAGATAAAAACACAGACTTCGATATAGATGAGATTGAAGAAAATTTTGTGAGAAAAATGAATAAACGATCATGCAAATACAAAGGTAAACTACCCTTCAAATGTTTCAACTATGGTAAGATAGGTCATTTTGCATCTAAGTTTCCTTAGAAAAGAAAGGATCAGACATATGATGATGAAGAGAAGCACAAACACAAGAAGGTCTATAAAGAGAATAATTTTAAGAAGAAAAGATTTTGTGTAAACAATGATGATGATCCCTCAGATGATGAAAGCAATGACTCTTCTATTGAAGATAAAATAAATGATATCATGCTAATAGATTTAGAAGATATAAACACTGAAGATATAGGAAGTGAGTTCATTGATTGTGAAGCAGTAGTAGATCTTGAAGGAGAACTTGTCAATTCCATGGAAGAGATTGATAGACTCAGAGAAAAGAAAAGAAAACAAAAACAATTACTACTCAGGTATGAGAAAACATGCAATGAACCATCTGAAGAAATTGCTCTGTTGAAGGTTAAGTTAGAAGATGCTAAGAAGATTGAAGAAATCCTCAAACAAAAATTGAAGGAACCTGAAACAAAAGGTGAAAAATTGGAAGCTTAAGTAGTGATTGTCAGAAAATATCTAGAAAACTTTTAGTCCTTATATCATCATAATTTGACAAGTATTAAAGCCTCATAAGGATTAGCCTCCATTCTGAATCAGCAAAGGAATTCAAAGTTGAAAACTAGTTTGGGTTACGAAGAGGGATGAAGTAGTGGTTAGCGAAGCAACAAAGAATCCATCAAGTTTTTCAAATCTACAACCATTGACAACAACAAACCTGCAGAAACAAAGGAAGAGAATCAACCGCCAAGGAGGAGTGAAGGAAAATCTACCAGAACTGAATTTGTAGAACAAAGAAATAATACACCCTCTACTCAAGGAAATCATCAACATAGAAGAAATCGACCTTCTCAAAGAAGAAAACCATTTTCAAGGTACAAAGATTTTTTCTATGGATATTGTTTTTACTGAAAGCTGTAAATTGTTCTTTAAGATTTAGACATGCGCAATCAAAACAACCAATGAATAAATATCTGCCACAAAAAAGAATGAGACAACCAAGTGTTGACGGGTGTAAATGACACACCATCAACTGGAAGGTTAGATCTGGACCAGGGTTGTCTAATTAACCCAAGTCGTTTGGTATGATCTGAACCAACGGGTTTAATGGCTCCATTAGTCAACTAAAGTCCTAAAAATAGTAAAAGAAGTAAAATAATCTAAAGGTATGATTCTAACAAATGATATATTAGTTACTAATGTTTATTAAAAATAAATGTGAATATACAAATGATTGTAAACAATCTATATACAATTTACAAGGTTTACTTGAAATCTTGTGAAAATAAATGTTCATAATAATGTTTCAAAATAAGATAAAGTAAGAACACACACACACACATATATATTAATGTTTAAATATTTTAAACTAATAAATACTAAGCAAATACAATTGAAACAATGACACAGAAATAGTCAAATCTAATTAATGCAATCATCATCTCATTCATATATAAACAAATATGAATAAAAGAAAGCAATGCACCTACTAACCTCTCACTAATCAACAATACTAAGCTAAATTCATCTCTCTATATTGTATGAGTTCCTCTTAACCCATGTCAAGTGTAAACCTATGACAAAAGAAAGCATAATACTTCCTGAAGAAATTCAAGAAAGTGTTTCATATTCTGAAGCGAGTTTATAATGACAGAAAGACAAATAATTATATATCTTGTGACCTTGAAATGTCCAATAACTGGAAATGAAAGAAATTCCAATTGCCAGGAATGGTGTTACCAACTATCTAGCATCATATGTAAACTCAAAATACTTGAATAGATAATCAGTCACAGATATAAACTAAACCAAAAGATAATGAACAACATAAAGAAAAGAACGATATAAAATATTATGTGCAGAACTAACTAAATCTAATTCGACATAGATAACATTTCACATCAAGAAATTACATGAGAAGACAATGAAAAAACACTGCAAAGTCTACACAAGATGAAAGCCAAAGAGTAAACTGTTTTCTCATATAGTTTAAACAAAATATATTCATCATATGGTCCAAGAAGAATTTTTGGGATAATAAACTCTTAAAGATTGAAAAAATTAATATATAAATTATAACAATTAACCATGTATTGATAAAATAGACTAAAGCTAATTTAAATCAATGCATAATCAATTATTCAAAGAATATGAAGATATTATAATGAAAATAAAACCATTTTACTCATAGGACAAAAGTCATTAAGCAACCTGGAATTCCATATTCTTCTTTAAAAATACTTGTCCATTCTCCCAAAGATTCCAACCATCCGTTACTCCATTTGAAAAGAAAAAAGTTTACAAAAGAAATAATATACAAAAAGAAAGGATAAAAATCCTCCTCTCTATTTCTTCGATCTCCATGGCTTTGAACTTTCTCATATATTTATACTATGAATGAATAGTCTGGGCGTCAGTAATAATTTCTGCCACCTGAAATTTGCCTCGTAAAGATAAATGTTTCCATTTTGGAGATAAATGTTTCCATTTTGGAGATGGGTTTTCAACCATTTCTTTAGATTCCTCACAGTTTGGCTACAATCAGTCCCGCAAAATCGTCTTTTTGTTGTTAACGCATTTCCAAATTTTATCTGTTGTTGCTCATAAATTTATTTGCAACAATCCAATATTATTTTTGGATCAATCATCTTGAACGTATTTAGATAATAAAATCAAGCCACGATCAGATTCGTACCAAATAACTGATAATCGAAACCTGTGAAACAAAAAGAAACCTAAATTAATAACCTAAAAATTGTGAATAAAATAAAATCTAGAACAATAAAATAAAAAATGAATTTAAACTAACTATAAGTTCTAAACATTGTTTATATTTTCCTTTCAAATATTATCTTAAAATTCTAGAAGCTTCAAGTTGATGGAGAGGAGAAAAATATTAATTTGGGGTTTTCACAAAATCAAACAAATGATAGATAGTTATTATTATTATTATTATTATTATTATTATTATTATTATTTATTTTGAAATGAGATGCAAACTAACAAAATAAATTAATTAATTAAACCTACCAAATGGTTTTGTGAAAATGATTGTTAATGAGAAAAAGGCAAAAACATAATCATAATTTAAACGAAAGTAAAAGTTGATAAAAAATAAGGTTTTCATTTAAATTAATATTTCTATGTTCGTCTCTCCCTCATTCAAATTTTATCAAATGTGAACAAATGTCATAGAAAAGATGTGTCGTAATAAAAACTCCCAAATTATGAAGCTTGTCCATCAACATTAAAACTATGTAGAAAGAAAAACGAAATGGCATTTAAATTTCATGAAATTCAAAACAAACAAAAAAAAAGAATATAAAATCAAACCAACCTCGAAACAAAGTAAACCAATACCAATCCAATAAATTCATAGGAAAACAAACAAAGAATCCAAGTAAAATTTTGAAGTACCCTAGATTTTGATTAAAGAAAAAGAAGGGGGTTGTTGGGGCCCAACAAATGGCGACTTACTGGGTGAAGCAGTTATCTCTGACCTATTAAACTTTCATCGCAGGGAAGAAGAATAAGACTTGGATATAATTTTAAGCTGCTTTGAAACAAATCCACTTTAATATTACACAATGTTAAGAGTAGCTCAGATTTATAGAAAAATATCAAAAAAGAAGAAAATAATGCTTTTACAGAGAATAATAACCTGAAGTTGTGTTTTAATCAAAGAGTCACAATGTTTATAAAAGGACTTCAATACCGTTGATAGAACCACTGCTGCTAGCAGGGCATCCATAGCCTCGGAAGGGATGTCAATTAACCCACTTAAATTCTTTAATCCCATCCAATAATTGTATCCACATGTTGTATACTTCCATAAAAGTTTCTTTGAAAGCATATACCTTCTACCTCTTGACCCGACATTGCTTCGCTGCTAGCAGGCCTGTTTAGTACCCCGACGAAGTTGTGTTGGTATCATGTGTGCATTTATCCACTGCCAACGAGCCTGTTCAGTACCCCGATAGGTTTACACACACTTCCCACACTTAAGTTCTTCCAACCCTCTTATGCCACTCTTAAATAATAATACAATTATAGATTTATTGATGACAAAGAGAGAGGGGTGATACTGGAGGTTAATTGCAATATAGGTGAATAGTTGATCATGTTATTTATTTGCTTTCAAAACTGAAAGTTTTATCATGATTTAGAGATTTTAGATTTCATTTAAGAAATCATCTAGAGGATGGGGAAGCACTTAAAAGTGATTCCTTAAGAATATGGATGGCATAAAAAGTCTAAGGATAATCGTAATTCACAAAGATCTTGACACATTTTAGGGGTAATACTCTGACAAAGACCGTTTAGGATTTCATAGTACTTAACTAACTTACAAATAAATTATCTGAGCTAAACCTTAACATCAGAAACTGTTTGAACTGTTTCAAATTGCTTTAAAAAAAATAAGTTTTGAAATGAATGATTCATTTAACAATCGCTCTTTGATCAGAAATATAATTATTCAAAAAGACAGACAAGAAGAAAGTTCAATCAAAGAAAAAAAAAAAAAAAAACAAGCACACAACAAACTGAATCAGATTTTATTAATGGGATTCAAAATCAGAAGTATATCAAAACAAAGAAAATCGAAATAGCAAAAACACACTTTCAGAAACAATTTTGACCAAAGATAAACTCGAGCTTTGGGATCTACTAGCATCCCACTGTAAAATAAAGGAAGAACTAAATCATATAAAATCTCACGTGGAGCAAGTTCTTTTCTTAAGATAGTGATGCATAAGATGTTACTTTGACCAAGCATTGTTATTAAAAAATAAAAGAGACTAAAAGAAAATAGAAAAATCCTTATTAATATGAGTGTAGTCCTACTCGTGACACCTTGGGTCAGGGTTGAATTCCGGTGAATTGATAGTTCAAATTTACTTATCTCTTTACTTTCCATTTTTAAATTTTCATGATGATACTACATTTTTGAAAAGAAATATTCAATGAAAAGCAAAGAGAAAAAGTTTTAAAGTGGACTTCCCTGACAACATTCATATTATGGTTCTCATGGTGTGCCCACTTGTGTTCATAACTACATTATTACAAAGAGAAACACTGAGAAATAAAACTAAAGGAAACCTACTTCTAAACATACTCTAAACTACTAAATAGATCAAAATGCTAAGTAAAACCGTATTTCCAGTGCATCTACAAGAGCAACTTAAATCCTGCAAGGCATAGAAAGTTGAAAAACAGAATAAAAGAATGTAGTATTTGCAGATACAAAATAAATATGTCATGCTTAGCTCCTATATATTCTTTTAAAAACAAAACAAGCACGACCTTATCGTCCTTCTGAAACTTATTGATGTATGAATTGTCCAACCATTCTGCAATCTTGTCATGATATGGGTCATAATGGCATGGAAGAATGTAAGCTTGGAAAAAATTTCAATATTATGGGGACCTGGCATAACCATCAACCAAGGCCGAAGTTCCCCATCCTCCTGACAATTCTCCAAGTGTTCATCAATATCTTCACATGAAGGATCTAAAAAAATCATGTCATGCTTACTTCCTATATATTTAGGTAGAAACAAAGCAAGCAAAACTTTATATTTATTATGAAGATTTTTTAGATACGAATCTTCAAGCCATTCTAAGATCCTGTCATAAAATTTAGGATGCAAACTATGACTTTGATGAAATGGATATATCAATGGGGAACACATCATAAGAGGATTCATGACATCCATTAGATTATTGGTTTGAACACCTCCTTTGATGAGATTGATCGTTTCAAAATGTGAAGCATAAACATTAAAATTTGAACTAATCAAAGAACAAATATGCAATGTAGAATATTTGATCTCCATAAGAATGAGTGCATTGTCTTTTTCAAAAATAAATCATGTAAAATTATCTTGCAACATGTGTTTTTCCCATGCGAGTGATGAAAGTGAAAGAGCGTCAAATCCGACTTCATAAATGTTATGTTTGAAATTAATTTCACCAAATATTGACATATCGAAAAGATTAGATTGTGATGGAAAAACGTACGATACTGTGGGTAAAAAACCATGCACACTAGAATCTAAGAAGAGATCAAGATATAAAGAGTAAAATGAATTAGAAATGATCACATGAATAGATTCTCTTGAGCTATGATAATTAATAATGGTATTCTCAAGACATTCATCTTCACCTGCCTTAATACTTTCACTCTCTTTTCGTGATAAATCCTTCAACATAATACGATCATCTAAATTTGCTTCTTGTATGATATACAATTCAAAACTTTCATTAAAAACATCTAATCTTTCATGTGGATAAGGTATGATTTTTGGATGAAGGTTTAAGGTTTCTTCTTCCAAGTGTAGATCTACATCTCTAATCTGTTTCATTGGAATGTTAGAACACTTAAGATCATTTTCATCATGTAAGTGTTCTTCAATAATTGAATCTAAGTAATAATTAGAGAAAGAGTTAGAAAAATATAGACATATACCTAGACCCTGTAAATGTGTTGAACCTGCATAGAATAGATCTAGCTAAACAATGATACACACATTTGCAGAGAGAATTGAAAAAAGAAGAAGAAGGAGAGAAAGAATGGAAGAATTCTCATTAACCGTTTCCACACTCAAAGAGTGAATAATTTGCAATAGATATAGGATACATGAGTAACTATTGAGCCATAGTGGTGGTCTAGAGTGATCTGGACACACACCAACAGTTACAAGAGTAAACTACCACCTAGTCTAGTCTCTCAGGTAGTTACGGGATTGAACTGCCACCTAGCTAAGTTAACTAGTCAACTAGTCTTCAGTTAACCGACTGAACAAAGAGTAGTGAGTTGGTGATGATCCCAATGTTGTATGGTGACAAAACCAATGCAACATCTAAACTCAACTCAACTAGTCAAACTGAAGTGTCAACTGAAAAAGAATATTCTCCAGGTGGAATATTCTCCCCTAAAATATAGGAGATTGGATAATGAATAATTATGAATAATAAACAAGGAATAACCTTAAGAAAAATAAATCCTAGGTGTGTGTGAAGTAACTCCAACAACCCCCCTAAACATCACTATGGTGAAAATAAAGAATGGGTCCCGGCAACGAGGCCATGTTAGGTACCCAAATACAAAAGATACAATAAACTAAATGAGGAAAGACGGAAAACCTCATGGGAACAAACCCCCCCCTCAAATTACAATGCATAAAATAAAAAATGAGAAGGAACAAAAAAACAGTGGCTAAGCAACCTTGTCCTTCACTCCAAGAAGACCTCGGAACTGTGCAATATTGTGCTCGTTGAAGATTTTGTTGAAGATGTAGATGTCTTCATGGATATGATGAAGTATATGCACCATTGAGATGTCCACACATATCCACTTTATCTTCTTGTAATGAAAAATATCTAAATAAATTTTGGATGAAATTTTGAAAATCGTGCGACCGTTTCTGGAAAAACGCTGAAATTTTGTTGATTTTGAAACGATCATAACTTCACTTTCCGGACTCCCTTTCAGATGATTGTTTTTTTGAAATTGGTATTTTCCCGAGAGGAATTCAAATATCCAATCTGTTTCTACAAATGGTGCTAAGAAAATATCAGAATTGAGTCTTATGTGCGCAAATCCCTTTTTGTCTCCTGAGATGCATGCATTGTGCATGGAAAAGTATCTGCATGTGACTCCTGAGATGCATGCCATATATATTCCACATGAATTTCAGAAAAAAAATCTAAAATGGAGTAGAAATCATCTTCAATTAATGGAATACAAATTTTTGTAGATACTTGTGTAGAAGGCTCTTCAAACTGAGATGATTTATCTTCCAGTGGATTTTCTACATTCTCTATCTTGTCAACGTTTTTCATGCATTCTTCCTTATTCCTAAATAAAACCTCCAATCTGCTCCATAAATCATTTGGAGTTAATTATTGTGAATCATCATATACTTGATGGAGAATTTCGGGAGAAATAAAATAGAGGATACATCCTATGGCCATATCTTTTCTATTGAGAAAGTCATTTTTCTCATCAACAGAATCAGGCTCTACTTCCATTCCCATAGTTATTTGGTACAAGCCTCTGCATTTGAGAATAAGAATAATTTTTTTCTTCCATTCCAAATAGTTATGAGGTGTGAGAAGTTTTTCTGGAAAATAATCCATCTTTTTGTTGTCTTCAATCTTTTGTACCTGCAAAACAATTTTTTTGTGGATTTTTCTTAGTAGTCTATCGGCTCTGATACCATGTAAATGTGTTGAACCTAAACATAATAGATCTAGCTAAACAATGACATACACATTTGCAGAGAGAATTGGAAAAAGAAGAAAAAGGAGAGAAAGAATGGAAGAATTCTCATTAACTGTTTCCACACTCAAAGAGTGAATAATTTACAATAGATATAGGATACATGAGTAAATAATGAGCCATAGTGGTGGTCTAGAGTGATCTGGACACACACCAACAGTTACAAGAGTAAACTACCACCTAGTCTAGTCTCTGAGGCAGTTACGGGAGTGAACTGTCACCTCGCTGAGTTAACTAGTTAACTGACTGAACAAAGAGTAATGAGTTGGTGATGATCCCAATGTTGCATGGTGAAAAAACCAATGAAACATCTAAACTCAACTCAACTAGTCAAACTGAAGTGTCAACTGAAAGAGAATATTCTCCAGGTGGAATATTCTCCCCTAAAATACAGGAGACTGGATAATGACTAATTATGACTAATAAACAAGGAATAACCTTAGGAAAAATAAATCCTAGGTGTGTGTGAAGTAACTCTAATAGACCCACAATAAAATATCCTTCCACGATAGTTAAGGATATAAATGCAAGGGTTCAGAGGAAAAAACAATTTGATTGTCAGTGAGAACATTTTCAATAGATTCTACCTCCCTTTCTTGTTCAATGTTTCCTAATGGATTCCTCTCATCCTGCGAGAAAAATTATTCTTGCAATTGAGTCATAGGATTTGTAACCAATTCATCATTCACGATTGAATATGACTGGATGAAATGGATGCAAGCATCATATAGGAGATTTAGTACAAATGACATGTCATCAAGATTAAATTTACAGAGAACATGGTAGATTATTGTTGAAAAGCCTTCTGGAGATAAATTGTCATTGATCAGTAAAGTCTGAAATTATTCACATAATTGATTGTAATCATAGTTTTCAAAAGCATCTAAAAATTCATCTAAAAAAAGAAACCAATCAATAATGTGATACGCTGGAAAAGACTCAAACCAATGTTTAATCCGACCCCTGAAAGTAAAAGCGAACAATCTGCATAAAACCTTTAAATCAAAAATATCATGCTTGATGCATTTACACCAAAACTTGTTAAGATGGTCTTTTGTAGACACATTCCCCCCACCATCAAAGGTGAGTTTGGACAAGTGAGAGACTGTCTCATTGGGAATATTAGGTAATGAGAAGTGGAAAGCATGTTCCAACACAGTGATTTGGGGAGCCATGGGAAATTAAATAAATTCAAAACAAAGACTCTTGCAAGGCCAGCCTGTTAGTCTGGCCTACATTCTAGTGCATTTCAAGATGACAAAAAAGAAGAATTTATAAATATGGAATTATGACAGGCTGAGGGGAAAAACATTTAATCATTAAAATTACCTCAGCCCTCTGATGCAGGAGCATCATCATTAACCAAGCGAGCATGAAGGCGAAAGATAACTGAGAAAAGCGCAACACACGTTTTACACATTTTGAAATATTTTGAAAGATTAATAAGTGGATATTAATGTAGTAGCTAGAAGTGTACTTACATTTATATCTGGCTGTTGTAAACAGATCGTGAGCAATTTGCTCTCATCTGTCAATGTAAAAGGCATTTAAGCCCAGGTAATGAAAGTAGGTATATTTGAATTATAGATTAGATAGTTTAGAAGAGCAGGAGTGAAAACGAATATAGACACCCTCATATTTGTATCTTTAGATCATTAACTCATTAGCACAGGATAGAAGCAGAGAGTTGTAGCAGAGAGTTGAAAAGAAGAATCCATGTACAGGAGCTTTGAATTAATATATGAAGCTTTGAATCTAATTTCATGGTGTTATGATGTTTTCTATTTATACATGGTGACTGGTATGCTTATGAGTGTTTTATTCTCTTTGTTATGCATTTGTTACGAGGCTATGATGTGTATGTATTATTTCATGTTGAATGTCTGAAGTCTAAGAGAGAGAGAATGAGTTTCAATTGTTTCTCTTCCTGAGTGAGAGAAGTTCCTACAAGGAGTGCAGTGAAACGTCCGCAAGGTGTGCATTGACAAGGGTTCTAAGTTTTATCTCAGAAAGATCAGGAAGGATACCATTGTTCTCATCCCAACAGAAGTGCAGGTGAAGCACAGAAGCCGTGCAAGGTGTGCGCAGGCTATTTGAGGCCTTAAACTCATCAACTAAGGTTTAAAGGTAAGGGACTACTGTTGCAGAAGGTGCACAGAGTCGAAGAATCAAATACTTAGAAGTATTTGAAAGATCACCGCAAAGAGTGTGTGTAGGAGTCCCTTTGAGACTCAAGTTTGCAAGTGAAAGCTCAGGAGGTTTAGTGCCTTTGAAGTGTAAAAAAGGAGACAGAGCGAAGTCACTTTGCAGAAGCCAAGTTCAGACGAGGAACATTGGTTCATTTCGTAGAAGTCTTCAAGGAAGGAACGAGCGGTTAAAATTCTCTGTGGAGAACTCGCGAAGTCGTGAGGACCGTGGGATTCAGTGAAGCTACAAGGAGGTTAAGTGTTGGATGAATCCACCCTTTGGGAGGTAAGACTCAACGTGGACTGTTGATCGTGATAATGGAGTAACAGATCATTTCGGGGATTCAGAGTTTGTAAGTTTGGAGTGTAAGACAAAATCCTTGGTCACTCTAACTCCTGAATCGCG
>JASDQU010012043.1:61503-96767 GCA_032191745.1 Picea mariana
GATCTATCTTGTTGTGGCTAAGTGTTGAATTATATTAGATCTAAGTACTCACTGCGATACTCTGTGCTATCTACGAAGTGTTGTAAGGGTTGAATATTGATGGATAAACCATGCTAGATGATTGCTAAGTGCTATAATCATAGATCTGTGTCTCAGCTAAGGTTGCATACATCTGATTCCTACAACCACCCCTGCCTCTACCTTGGGTGAGACTTCATCTGCTTCGCAGGTGTTGCCGAAAGGGACAGTAGTTAGGGTTTTGTTGGTGCACTCTTGAGCGTTGAACCTTAGGTCTTCCCCTGTGCCAACAACCCTGTAGGAGTTGAGACCTCTTAGACTCTTCCTATACCTAATACATGAACAAATATATGAGAAAATGATGCTTATAAGATTGATAATATGTCATGATATACAAATATATCAATCCTTTATCAAGAAACACACAAACTTACATGAACAGTCATTTAGAGGGAAACATCCAACATATACTCCATTAATCAATTAAGCAATATTACAACTTACAGGTGTAAACTGAAGAGATATCTTTCTTCCAAGCTCCTTTCCCATGCATTGCCACCAAAATGCCAGAGTAACTTTGTTAATTCTTTCTCCCCTTTCCCAGAGTAAGCTCTTATAGGGCTTTAGAGATAAGGGCATATGGTTAATGGGATAAGATCTTCAGGATTATACTTGAATCCTTCTCAAGAATAAACCTAGAGAAATCAGAGAGAGGTCTCATCCATAACAACCAAATCCAAAAAAGGGATCTTCTAGGCTTGGTCGCGACCTGATTACACAGACATACTGACCCGATCATGACTTGGAAGTCTGGAAAGAGAGATAGACCCCTTTGGTCATGGTCTTGAGAAACGACAAGGGAGATCGAAGGGATATTAGGCTAGAAACTCAATGGGAAGATGATGAAAGATGAGTGAATTGGGTAGGTGGCCTCTATGAGATAATGTCTCAGTAGTAAGGGGGTTAATAATTCTATAACACTTGGACCCATTAGAAAACAAAAACTTTGGAGGTAAACCTCATCATCTTAGTCCTTGGGTGGAGGAACTTGGAGCCTAGTTTCGGGATCATGTCACAATGGTTACAGGTTGTAACCAACCCCCATTTATTTTTATCAATAAAATAACTCTCATTCTCATCTGATTCTTTGTGTTAATTCATGATTTTAATGATATTATGTTTATCTTGTCTTGAATCTAACATAGAATTTGAGTTGGTTATATTTAATTATTTATAAGATAACTAATTTCTTGTAGTTGCATACTTTCTTTGGTCACAGGAATTTTAGAAGATCATTGTCAAGGAGTAACATATGCTGAAAAATACATGTAAGTGTTGGGTCATGTACACACCTTGTAGAAGGCAAAGTCGCATACATACACACCCCATAGAAGGAAAATTCATGTAAATACATTCCCCATAGAATGAGAAGTTGAATACATACTTCATACGTTCTCCTTACAGTGATATAGAGTGCCTACATACCCGACCTATAGTGGAGAGAGTCATGTACACCTCCCAAAAAGTGACTTTTTTGCTTATTTTTAAGCCTTTTTGAAGCCCTATTTCATCTAGTTTGGTGGTAGTTTTTGGGGAGTTTAGTGCCAAAACGTTTTGTAAACTATAGGAGTTTGGTAAGGCCTTAAATTTAATTTAAAAGAAAATGATCCATCTTTGTCTACCTTTTTCCCCTTGGATTGCATGACTATAAGACTAGTCTTGTTCTCGGGATCTCAATTTTCTGGTCGCTGATCTAGTCATTTTTGAAACTTGATTTTGTATTTGAGTTCAATACTTCTATTTTGTTCTTTCCTTGAATTTTTAAAACATAAAACAACAAAAAATTCTTTCTTTTAGCATCTTTTATTTAGTTTTTCTTCAATAGAAAGAAGAAAAAGTAACGAAAAAAAACTAGTTTTCTGCTAGTTAGGTCTCTTTCTTTCTTTGCATTGACAATCGTTCGATGGAATTTAAAAGTTATTCTCATTATTTTTATGTTTTTTTTTTTAATTTATATAATTAATGCAAAAGAAACAACTAATCTAAAGAGTTTGGAGAAATATTTTTTATAGGATAACCTATAGAATCAGTTAATGAAGACTATCTATAGCTTTTAACTGAAGAAATAATTCCACGAAGAATTTATTACTACCAAATAATATTCATAAAACATAAACAATTTAATTGCAGAAAAAAGTAAGATTGAAATAGCAGAACACATAAATAATTCCATAGTATCCCAAGTACATGAAGACATAAAACAAGAATTACTAATAAAGCAAATATTCATTCACTGAAAATACCTAGTAATTCATTCAACCATATAAGATAACTTAACATTATTTAAATTCTTACTAAACGTTTGTGACATTAAACCAATAGAAGAATAATCCACAATAATGAACAAATGCACAAAAAATTAGCATACCAAAATGTCTTGACTCCAAACAGATTTTTTGAATTAAGCTTTGTAGTAATTTGCTACTACAACCCTTGCAAAATTTCTTCAGAGCCATGAGACCCTTTATAAGAATTTGATCTCTTTATTTATAAGACAAAACTATTCTAATTATGGAATAAAGTAAAACGACTATGCAAAAGACCACGCAATCTTCATCTTCAGTGAACTAAAAGTCTTGATAAAATGGTCACGCAAAAGGCCATGCATCAACTACATATCCAATTAACTAAAAGATTCAATTCATGCATGCTCAACCCCATAAATCTTTCCCTGATTAACTAATTCTCCCAATAGAATATAATATGGAAACACCTGTTGTTCTTTTGGGAAATTCAGATGGGTGGTCTCGTGCATGAAACTCTTGATCTAATTGTTTCTATTTTGGGAAAATAGACTGTAGTTGAGTCATCTTTTAATCTTCAATGATCAAATAGTTCCAAAAATATTTGAATGCCAAGGAAGAAATTTCTTGATTTGTCTTTCCCACCTCTATTCCTAGACTACTCAAACTGCTTGCTAGTTCCCCCCACTCCTTCAACTAACTACCTAGACCGAATGTTGCATTTTTCCATACAAATTCCTGACAACTTGTTTCTTCATCTCCCATGATCTGTGCTTCTACATTCTCTCCAACACCTTGTCTCTATTGAACTATAAGAGCTCTCAATAATCCAAATTCATGTTATATTTATAGACTAGTCAGACTACTCGCTAGTTCCCCCCACTCCTTCAACTAACTACCTAGACTAACTATTGCAATTTTCCATACAAACTCCTCTTTTTCCCTTTCTTTCTTGACTCACACTTCTTCAAAGGAGGATTTTACTTAGCCCCATGCTCAAAATAAATTCTTAAAGTGACTTCTCATACCCACCCTCTTATAAGCATTCAATGATTCACTTTGAAAACACTACAAAGGAAATAGAAGACCTTCATAACACAAGGTAAAATTTAGACAAGGTGGGTTGAGATTAATACTCATGATCATTCCATTCTTGGACCCCTTGGACCCTTAGATGTAAAATTTTGAGACCCAAGAGATCTAGAATTCGATGAGGAAAATAATACTAATCCAATGAATTTGCAAATAAACAAAGAAGAGAGAGATAGAGAAGAATTTACTCCACAAGAATGAATGTATTCAAAATATTTGAAATTACAATGAGATCAATCCAATATGTAGAGAGGAATTGATCTTGTCACTAAAAATAGCAGCTGCCACTAAAAGCAGTGTAAAAAGGGCTAAAGCACATGCCTAAACCTCTAAAATAGATAACCCACACCTAACATGAGTATGATAGGATGAAAAGTGCGATTGTACTAACTAATTATCTAAACATTCAAAGTTTACTAAAGAAAGGGGGTGAATCCCTAAAATAAAGGGACAATTTCCTTGATTTAAGGAGGAAGTATGCTCTCCTTCCTTTAGGTGTTTAAAATTTCCATGGAGGTTGGTAAGGAGTTACTAAGTGTAGTTCTAACTAAAGAACTCAAATTTAACTCCCTAAACTTAAGAAAAACTCCCAAAAATCAAGGAAGGTGTCTCCTACCCTCTCTATAAAGTCAAATCAAGTGAGAAAAAATGCATTGGAATGCATTAACCAAGGTCTATGTGCCTAAGACAAGTAATAAACCAAGGGAAGTTAGGATTATGCTATAACACCCCCCATTAAGCCTAACTATAGTGACATAATAAGAAAATGTGAGTCCCATCTACTTGGCCATTTTAGGTACTCAATACAATAATGAACCCCTCATAAAACAAGGAAAGAGGGAAAACCTCATGGGAAACCCTCCCCCGCCAAAAAAAAAGAGGACATAAAAAAATGCTAAGTAAAATATGAGAATCTACCCAGTTGTCTCTACCACAACCAAAAGATCCCACAATTTAGAGAATTTCTTCTTAGTGAAGGATTTGGTGAAGATGTCTGCAACCTGCTGTTCAGTGGGGTAGTACTGCAGTGAAATCACTCAATCATGAATTAGCCCCCGGATGTAATGCATGTGTATCTAAATATGCTTGGTTCTTTGTCTCTGAACCAAATCAGTGGATATATGAATGGTACCCTGGTTGTCACAAAATATGAAAATCGGTATCTGATACTAAATCCCAAACTTAGAAAGTAAACCCTGCAACCAAATACACTATGTGGCAAGATTCAGTACCCCCATGTACTCTGCCTATGATGTGGATAAAGAAATAGTTCCATGCTTCTTTCTTTACCAGCAAAGTGGACCAGAACCAAAGATGAATACATACCCTGAGGTGGAATTGCGGTCTGTCCCATCACCAGCCCAATATGAATCTATGTACTCAACCAAAGATAGAGGACAATCAACTGTATAATAAATACCAAAAATGGGGGTGCCTTTTACATTCCAAAATATTCTCTTAGAATATTTTCCAATGAAGTTCATGGGGCTCCTACATATACCTGGAAACAACACTCATTGCATAAGAGAGATCACAATAGGTACGTGTGAGGTACAATATGCTCCATACCAACTGCTGATAGAGAGTATTGTATACCAAAGGAGTAGTCACTCCATCCTCCAATATGACCCTAGAAAGAAAAGGTGAACCAAATGAATTACACTCTGTTATCTGAAACCTGTCAAGTAGATCCAGTGCATACTTGGTTTTTTCCATCTTGATTCCTGAAGTAGACTGGGATACCTCAAGACCAAGAAAATAATGCAACAAACCCATATCACTCATGGAAAATCTATCGTGCAAGGCAGTCTTAACCCATGCAATCTTTGATAAATCACTCCATGTGATCAACAAGTCATCTACATATATAACACTCAACAAAAGGGAGTCATCATGGTGAATCATAAAAACATTCATATATGATTTACATCTATGAAATCCTTGAGAAAGCAGAAAATAATCCATTTTTTCATACCAAGATCGAGGAGCTTGTTTGAGCCCATAGAATGATTTATTTAACCTGCATACAAGAGAGGAGTCATGAAAATACCCTTATGTATTCTCCATATATATCTCCTCCTTTAGATATCTGTGAAGAAAAACACTCTTCACATCCATGTTATGGACTTCCCGGTGTCGAGAAGCCGTAATGGCCAAAACTAGCCTGATGGAGTCCATTTTTTCAATTGGTGCAAAAGTCTCGGTATAATCAATACCATGTTCCTGAGAGTAACCTTTAGAAAAAAGCCAAGATTTATACTGAATTGTCTCACCATTTTCAGCCATCTTTTTCCGAAATATCCATTTGCATCAAACAAGCTTTCTTCCTTTCGAAAGTCGAGCCAAATCTCAGGTTTGGTTCTCCATGAGAGCATTGTACTCCTCATCCATAGCAGCTTCCTAGAAGGGGTTTCCTGTGGCCTATTTATATGACTATGCATATTATAAAAGTGAAATATATCAATGTATGGGAAGCAAATTATTTGTGGCAACCAAGGCGGTGGGGGCCTCAAAAAACTGTGATCTAGTCCTCCTCGGATCTGTCGGATTGTCGACTAGTTCACTGGCATCATGAAAAGTCCTTTTGGCCTAGACTATTAGGGGATCCATAGAAGCCATGAACTGATCATAAACATATGAATATGATCCAAATAAATTCTCCTCGAATGAGCATCAAAAACCTCTTCAATTGTTTCATCCAAAAAATCCCCGACAGGATGATATGAAACTGCATGTAGTGGACCCTCTTCGAAATTCACACTTTTCTCAATGAAAAGTGAATCAATGGAAGTTTGTAGCAATCTATAACATTTGAAACATTTAGGGTATCCAACGAATATGCATTCAACACTCTGAGGCTCTAGTGCCCTTCATTTATCAGATGAAATATGGGCCCATGCACGACAACCAAATTTTTTGAAATGAGAGACTTTTGGTTTCTTTCCACACCAAGCTCCGAAAGGAGTGATTCCCTTCAGTGATTTGTGAGGAACACGGTTTTGAATGTATGTTTCAAAATTTATGGCTTCATCCCATAGATTTAGAGCCAATTTTTTTATACTGTAGCATGTAATTTTCCATTTATTTCAGTGTCTGATTCTTTCTCTTGACAACATTGTTCTGTTGTGGTGTGTAAGGCACTGTATGTTGGATCTCGATGCTCGATTCAAAAAAAAGTTGTTTCATATATTTGTTAACATACTGACCTCCATTATTACTATGAAGGATATTAATCCTTCCCTCAGTCTGATTCTCAATGAGTTCTCTAAATTCTTTAAAATATTTAAAAACTTGAGATTTCAATGTCAAAAAATACACCCATGTGAAGCAAGAGTAGTCGTCGATAAAAGTGAGTACATATCGATATTTTTTTATTGAGGGCTTGGGGAAGAGTCCCATGAAATCAATATGAATCAAATGAAGGGGTGAGGATGTCATCCATGCTTTTCCTTTGTCAATTTTTTTCTTGGGGTGCTTGCCAAGAATGCATCCCTAACAGATCCTATTGGAAAATTTGATTTGAGGAAAACTAGTTACCATGTCTTCTTTGCTGAGTTGATGCAAGTACATGTAATTAAGATGCCAAAATATATCATGATATCACCTTATCTCTTCATCGGTATGAGTAAAAAATTATGTACATACATATTTTGGAATGAAATGAGATAAGGAATACAACCGAGAGTGATGATCTGCAACAATGTGAGCTACCCGAGACCCTGTTTTTAAGTCTGAAATCTCAACTGAATTCAGATATAATTTGTCCTTTATTATAGAACCTGAATGTGTGATTTGATATATGAAAATATGTTGGCATGTTTATAGGAATAATTTTCTTGTCATTTATGGAAATAAAAATAGCGAACCAAACCTCAAGAGCACAAAAGACGAGAAAGCTCAGAAGAGATAGCAGTTTCCAAAAGTGTTGATGAGGTCCAAGATACAGACTCATAGGAGAAGCAAAGGTTGAGACCCATGAACACTTATAAATCCTTCTAAATTGAAGATATCAGAATCTCAGGAGGAAGAGAGACAATGGTCATTGGATCACCGATCCAGAGGATCAACAACCATTGGATTGAATTAATGAAGGATATGATAAGCGAGGCAAAACGATTGAGAATTCGATCATCTGAATTTTCGTTATTCGTCGGATATAAATAAGTGGAAGGATAGGATCATTTAGAATAAGAACACACTAATATCAACGATCAATAATGGGGCACTCAGATCTACAGTCGACAGGGCATATCGGACACCCTCGAGACGAATAATTGTGACTGCCAGAGAATCCAAAGAATCTTAGGATAACGACCGCTAGTGATAACAGGTTCAATATAACTTCCAGAGAAGCCAAAGAATCTTTAGATAATGGCCACTGATGATGAACAAATACATCATAACCACCAGGGAATATGAAGAGTTTAAATGATGATCAGGTACAGGACTCGAGGTGAGAAAGACATGTAGAACATAGAAGATAGTGTGATTTTTCGATAGTTATGCATGTAGGTAGAATGTGACCATGTACAAGACCTGAACTGGAGATCAAAGGTGAAGCACATAGCATGTAGAGACAACACAAAGTATAAATAAAGAAGAGAAGATGAACATAGTTATCAAAGTGCGCGACAGGAGAAATAGCAGAGGATATAAGTGGAGCAAAGTAATAGAAGATGGAAGAGATAGAGGAGACATGGAGCTTTAACAAACCATATCAGAGACAAATAAAGTAAGTAAATTTTTTTAAGATTCAATCAGGGTGATAGGGTGGTGCTAGGGAGGATTGCAGTCCTCTAAATTCTAGTTGGTGCTAGACGATATTCTAGGAGTTGGTGTTTCCATCTAGTGGGTACTAGAGAAACCTAGGAGTTGGTGCTAGAGAAATCTGGTATTTTTTCTCTCTGCAAGTTGTACCTTGCTATAATAGGTTTTAGCCTCATATTTGAGTTGGATGTCAAAGACTGTGTTGTACATGAAAGTTGGATCTTGATTGACATCCTAATAAGAAGAGGTTTTCACCCTTATGGGTTTCCTCATGAAAATTAGTGTCTTTGTGTATTCTGTGTGATTGATCAAATATTGTATATCTATGCATGTTAAGTTATCAACAACACATTAAATAATAATCTAGAAAGACTCAGAAAATAACAGTACAAGTTTCAAGCTTATATACATAACTGATTCACCCCCCCCTCTCAGTTATATTTCCAACAATTGGTATCAGAGCCGGTGCCTTTGATCAAAGGTAGATCCATAAGCTTGAACATGACTAGTCATGATGGAATTTCAACTAATAGACCCCCTCTGTTTCATGGAACAAATGTTTCCTTCTGGAAAATAAGAATGAGAACACATTTAATGTCTTTGGGTGCTGATGTTTGGGATGTCGTTGAAACAGGTTATGTAAATCCTGTACTCTTAGCCTCAAAAGATGATAAGCTGGAGTTTAGCTTTAATGAAAAAGCAATGAGTTCCATCCTTAGTGGACTTGTTGAAGCCGAGTTTGTCAAATTCATGCACTGTGATTTAGCAAAAGTTATGTGGGACAACCTGATAAGTAGTTATGAAGGTAATGAAAAGGTGAAAGACGCAAAATTTCAAACTCACAGACTGGAATTTGAGCAAATAAAGATGGATGAAGATGAAACTATCAGTAAGTACTTCTTATGTATAGAATAACTTGTAAACACTATGAAAGGACTAGGTGAAATGATAGATGAATCTTTTATAGTCCAAAAAATATTAAGATCTCTTCTTGATAGATTTAACTCAAAGGTCTTTTCTATAGAGGAAATAGTTGATCTCAAAACGTTGACACTAGATCAACTTCTTGGAACTCTAACTACTTATGAAATGAGAATCACCAAAGGTAAATCCACTACAAGAGAGGCATCTCTTAAAGTAGATAAAAACACAGACTTCGATATAGATGAGATTGAAGAAAATTTTGTGAGAAAAATGAATAAACGATCATGCAAATACAAAGGTAAACTACCCTTCAAATGTTTCAACTATGGTAAGATAGGTCATTTTGCATCTAAGTTTCCTTAGAAAAGAAAGGATCAGACATATGATGATGAAGAGAAGCACAAACACAAGAAGGTCTATAAAGAGAATAATTTTAAGAAGAAAAGATTTTGTGTAAACAATGATGATGATCCCTCAGATGATGAAAGCAATGACTCTTCTATTGAAGATAAAATAAATGATATCATGCTAATAGATTTAGAAGATATAAACACTGAAGATATAGGAAGTGAGTTCATTGATTGTGAAGCAGTAGTAGATCTTGAAGGAGAACTTGTCAATTCCATGGAAGAGATTGATAGACTCAGAGAAAAGAAAAGAAAACAAAAACAATTACTACTCAGGTATGAGAAAACATGCAATGAACCATCTGAAGAAATTGCTCTGTTGAAGGTTAAGTTAGAAGATGCTAAGAAGATTGAAGAAATCCTCAAACAAAAATTGAAGGAACCTGAAACAAAAGGTGAAAAATTGGAAGCTTAAGTAGTGATTGTCAGAAAATATCTAGAAAACTTTTAGTCCTTATATCATCATAATTTGACAAGTATTAAAGCCTCATAAGGATTAGCCTCCATTCTGAATCAGCAAAGGAATTCAAAGTTGAAAACTAGTTTGGGTTACGAAGAGGGATGAAGTAGTGGTTAGCGAAGCAACAAAGAATCCATCAAGTTTTTCAAATCTACAACCATTGACAACAACAAACCTGCAGAAACAAAGGAAGAGAATCAACCGCCAAGGAGGAGTGAAGGAAAATCTACCAGAACTGAATTTGTAGAACAAAGAAATAATACACCCTCTACTCAAGGAAATCATCAACATAGAAGAAATCGACCTTCTCAAAGAAGAAAACCATTTTCAAGGTACAAAGATTTTTTCTATGGATATTGTTTTTACTGAAAGCTGTAAATTGTTCTTTAAGATTTAGACATGCGCAATCAAAACAACCAATGAATAAATATCTGCCACAAAAAAGAATGAGACAACCAAGTGTTGACGGGTGTAAATGACACACCATCAACTGGAAGGTTAGATCTGGACCAGGGTTGTCTAATTAACCCAAGTCGTTTGGTATGATCTGAACCAACGGGTTTAATGGCTCCATTAGTCAACTAAAGTCCTAAAAATAGTAAAAGAAGTAAAATAATCTAAAGGTATGATTCTAACAAATGATATATTAGTTACTAATGTTTATTAAAAATAAATGTGAATATACAAATGATTGTAAACAATCTATATACAATTTACAAGGTTTACTTGAAATCTTGTGAAAATAAATGTTCATAATAATGTTTCAAAATAAGATAAAGTAAGAACACACACACACACATATATATTAATGTTTAAATATTTTAAACTAATAAATACTAAGCAAATACAATTGAAACAATGACACAGAAATAGTCAAATCTAATTAATGCAATCATCATCTCATTCATATATAAACAAATATGAATAAAAGAAAGCAATGCACCTACTAACCTCTCACTAATCAACAATACTAAGCTAAATTCATCTCTCTATATTGTATGAGTTCCTCTTAACCCATGTCAAGTGTAAACCTATGACAAAAGAAAGCATAATACTTCCTGAAGAAATTCAAGAAAGTGTTTCATATTCTGAAGCGAGTTTATAATGACAGAAAGACAAATAATTATATATCTTGTGACCTTGAAATGTCCAATAACTGGAAATGAAAGAAATTCCAATTGCCAGGAATGGTGTTACCAACTATCTAGCATCATATGTAAACTCAAAATACTTGAATAGATAATCAGTCACAGATATAAACTAAACCAAAAGATAATGAACAACATAAAGAAAAGAACGATATAAAATATTATGTGCAGAACTAACTAAATCTAATTCGACATAGATAACATTTCACATCAAGAAATTACATGAGAAGACAATGAAAAAACACTGCAAAGTCTACACAAGATGAAAGCCAAAGAGTAAACTGTTTTCTCATATAGTTTAAACAAAATATATTCATCATATGGTCCAAGAAGAATTTTTGGGATAATAAACTCTTAAAGATTGAAAAAATTAATATATAAATTATAACAATTAACCATGTATTGATAAAATAGACTAAAGCTAATTTAAATCAATGCATAATCAATTATTCAAAGAATATGAAGATATTATAATGAAAATAAAACCATTTTACTCATAGGACAAAAGTCATTAAGCAACCTGGAATTCCATATTCTTCTTTAAAAATACTTGTCCATTCTCCCAAAGATTCCAACCATCCGTTACTCCATTTGAAAAGAAAAAAGTTTACAAAAGAAATAATATACAAAAAGAAAGGATAAAAATCCTCCTCTCTATTTCTTCGATCTCCATGGCTTTGAACTTTCTCATATATTTATACTATGAATGAATAGTCTGGGCGTCAGTAATAATTTCTGCCACCTGAAATTTGCCTCGTAAAGATAAATGTTTCCATTTTGGAGATAAATGTTTCCATTTTGGAGATGGGTTTTCAACCATTTCTTTAGATTCCTCACAGTTTGGCTACAATCAGTCCCGCAAAATCGTCTTTTTGTTGTTAACGCATTTCCAAATTTTATCTGTTGTTGCTCATAAATTTATTTGCAACAATCCAATATTATTTTTGGATCAATCATCTTGAACGTATTTAGATAATAAAATCAAGCCACGATCAGATTCGTACCAAATAACTGATAATCGAAACCTGTGAAACAAAAAGAAACCTAAATTAATAACCTAAAAATTGTGAATAAAATAAAATCTAGAACAATAAAATAAAAAATGAATTTAAACTAACTATAAGTTCTAAACATTGTTTATATTTTCCTTTCAAATATTATCTTAAAATTCTAGAAGCTTCAAGTTGATGGAGAGGAGAAAAATATTAATTTGGGGTTTTCACAAAATCAAACAAATGATAGATAGTTATTATTATTATTATTATTATTATTATTATTATTATTATTTATTTTGAAATGAGATGCAAACTAACAAAATAAATTAATTAATTAAACCTACCAAATGGTTTTGTGAAAATGATTGTTAATGAGAAAAAGGCAAAAACATAATCATAATTTAAACGAAAGTAAAAGTTGATAAAAAATAAGGTTTTCATTTAAATTAATATTTCTATGTTCGTCTCTCCCTCATTCAAATTTTATCAAATGTGAACAAATGTCATAGAAAAGATGTGTCGTAATAAAAACTCCCAAATTATGAAGCTTGTCCATCAACATTAAAACTATGTAGAAAGAAAAACGAAATGGCATTTAAATTTCATGAAATTCAAAACAAACAAAAAAAAAGAATATAAAATCAAACCAACCTCGAAACAAAGTAAACCAATACCAATCCAATAAATTCATAGGAAAACAAACAAAGAATCCAAGTAAAATTTTGAAGTACCCTAGATTTTGATTAAAGAAAAAGAAGGGGGTTGTTGGGGCCCAACAAATGGCGACTTACTGGGTGAAGCAGTTATCTCTGACCTATTAAACTTTCATCGCAGGGAAGAAGAATAAGACTTGGATATAATTTTAAGCTGCTTTGAAACAAATCCACTTTAATATTACACAATGTTAAGAGTAGCTCAGATTTATAGAAAAATATCAAAAAAGAAGAAAATAATGCTTTTACAGAGAATAATAACCTGAAGTTGTGTTTTAATCAAAGAGTCACAATGTTTATAAAAGGACTTCAATACCGTTGATAGAACCACTGCTGCTAGCAGGGCATCCATAGCCTCGGAAGGGATGTCAATTAACCCACTTAAATTCTTTAATCCCATCCAATAATTGTATCCACATGTTGTATACTTCCATAAAAGTTTCTTTGAAAGCATATACCTTCTACCTCTTGACCCGACATTGCTTCGCTGCTAGCAGGCCTGTTTAGTACCCCGACGAAGTTGTGTTGGTATCATGTGTGCATTTATCCACTGCCAACGAGCCTGTTCAGTACCCCGATAGGTTTACACACACTTCCCACACTTAAGTTCTTCCAACCCTCTTATGCCACTCTTAAATAATAATACAATTATAGATTTATTGATGACAAAGAGAGAGGGGTGATACTGGAGGTTAATTGCAATATAGGTGAATAGTTGATCATGTTATTTATTTGCTTTCAAAACTGAAAGTTTTATCATGATTTAGAGATTTTAGATTTCATTTAAGAAATCATCTAGAGGATGGGGAAGCACTTAAAAGTGATTCCTTAAGAATATGGATGGCATAAAAAGTCTAAGGATAATCGTAATTCACAAAGATCTTGACACATTTTAGGGGTAATACTCTGACAAAGACCGTTTAGGATTTCATAGTACTTAACTAACTTACAAATAAATTATCTGAGCTAAACCTTAACATCAGAAACTGTTTGAACTGTTTCAAATTGCTTTAAAAAAAATAAGTTTTGAAATGAATGATTCATTTAACAATCGCTCTTTGATCAGAAATATAATTATTCAAAAAGACAGACAAGAAGAAAGTTCAATCAAAGAAAAAAAAAAAAAAAAACAAGCACACAACAAACTGAATCAGATTTTATTAATGGGATTCAAAATCAGAAGTATATCAAAACAAAGAAAATCGAAATAGCAAAAACACACTTTCAGAAACAATTTTGACCAAAGATAAACTCGAGCTTTGGGATCTACTAGCATCCCACTGTAAAATAAAGGAAGAACTAAATCATATAAAATCTCACGTGGAGCAAGTTCTTTTCTTAAGATAGTGATGCATAAGATGTTACTTTGACCAAGCATTGTTATTAAAAAATAAAAGAGACTAAAAGAAAATAGAAAAATCCTTATTAATATGAGTGTAGTCCTACTCGTGACACCTTGGGTCAGGGTTGAATTCCGGTGAATTGATAGTTCAAATTTACTTATCTCTTTACTTTCCATTTTTAAATTTTCATGATGATACTACATTTTTGAAAAGAAATATTCAATGAAAAGCAAAGAGAAAAAGTTTTAAAGTGGACTTCCCTGACAACATTCATATTATGGTTCTCATGGTGTGCCCACTTGTGTTCATAACTACATTATTACAAAGAGAAACACTGAGAAATAAAACTAAAGGAAACCTACTTCTAAACATACTCTAAACTACTAAATAGATCAAAATGCTAAGTAAAACCGTATTTCCAGTGCATCTACAAGAGCAACTTAAATCCTGCAAGGCATAGAAAGTTGAAAAACAGAATAAAAGAATGTAGTATTTGCAGATACAAAATAAATATGTCATGCTTAGCTCCTATATATTCTTTTAAAAACAAAACAAGCACGACCTTATCGTCCTTCTGAAACTTATTGATGTATGAATTGTCCAACCATTCTGCAATCTTGTCATGATATGGGTCATAATGGCATGGAAGAATGTAAGCTTGGAAAAAATTTCAATATTATGGGGACCTGGCATAACCATCAACCAAGGCCGAAGTTCCCCATCCTCCTGACAATTCTCCAAGTGTTCATCAATATCTTCACATGAAGGATCTAAAAAAATCATGTCATGCTTACTTCCTATATATTTAGGTAGAAACAAAGCAAGCAAAACTTTATATTTATTATGAAGATTTTTTAGATACGAATCTTCAAGCCATTCTAAGATCCTGTCATAAAATTTAGGATGCAAACTATGACTTTGATGAAATGGATATATCAATGGGGAACACATCATAAGAGGATTCATGACATCCATTAGATTATTGGTTTGAACACCTCCTTTGATGAGATTGATCGTTTCAAAATGTGAAGCATAAACATTAAAATTTGAACTAATCAAAGAACAAATATGCAATGTAGAATATTTGATCTCCATAAGAATGAGTGCATTGTCTTTTTCAAAAATAAATCATGTAAAATTATCTTGCAACATGTGTTTTTCCCATGCGAGTGATGAAAGTGAAAGAGCGTCAAATCCGACTTCATAAATGTTATGTTTGAAATTAATTTCACCAAATATTGACATATCGAAAAGATTAGATTGTGATGGAAAAACGTACGATACTGTGGGTAAAAAACCATGCACACTAGAATCTAAGAAGAGATCAAGATATAAAGAGTAAAATGAATTAGAAATGATCACATGAATAGATTCTCTTGAGCTATGATAATTAATAATGGTATTCTCAAGACATTCATCTTCACCTGCCTTAATACTTTCACTCTCTTTTCGTGATAAATCCTTCAACATAATACGATCATCTAAATTTGCTTCTTGTATGATATACAATTCAAAACTTTCATTAAAAACATCTAATCTTTCATGTGGATAAGGTATGATTTTTGGATGAAGGTTTAAGGTTTCTTCTTCCAAGTGTAGATCTACATCTCTAATCTGTTTCATTGGAATGTTAGAACACTTAAGATCATTTTCATCATGTAAGTGTTCTTCAATAATTGAATCTAAGTAATAATTAGAGAAAGAGTTAGAAAAATATAGACATATACCTAGACCCTGTAAATGTGTTGAACCTGCATAGAATAGATCTAGCTAAACAATGATACACACATTTGCAGAGAGAATTGAAAAAAGAAGAAGAAGGAGAGAAAGAATGGAAGAATTCTCATTAACCGTTTCCACACTCAAAGAGTGAATAATTTGCAATAGATATAGGATACATGAGTAACTATTGAGCCATAGTGGTGGTCTAGAGTGATCTGGACACACACCAACAGTTACAAGAGTAAACTACCACCTAGTCTAGTCTCTCAGGTAGTTACGGGATTGAACTGCCACCTAGCTAAGTTAACTAGTCAACTAGTCTTCAGTTAACCGACTGAACAAAGAGTAGTGAGTTGGTGATGATCCCAATGTTGTATGGTGACAAAACCAATGCAACATCTAAACTCAACTCAACTAGTCAAACTGAAGTGTCAACTGAAAAAGAATATTCTCCAGGTGGAATATTCTCCCCTAAAATATAGGAGATTGGATAATGAATAATTATGAATAATAAACAAGGAATAACCTTAAGAAAAATAAATCCTAGGTGTGTGTGAAGTAACTCCAACAACCCCCCTAAACATCACTATGGTGAAAATAAAGAATGGGTCCCGGCAACGAGGCCATGTTAGGTACCCAAATACAAAAGATACAATAAACTAAATGAGGAAAGACGGAAAACCTCATGGGAACAAACCCCCCCCTCAAATTACAATGCATAAAATAAAAAATGAGAAGGAACAAAAAAACAGTGGCTAAGCAACCTTGTCCTTCACTCCAAGAAGACCTCGGAACTGTGCAATATTGTGCTCGTTGAAGATTTTGTTGAAGATGTAGATGTCTTCATGGATATGATGAAGTATATGCACCATTGAGATGTCCACACATATCCACTTTATCTTCTTGTAATGAAAAATATCTAAATAAATTTTGGATGAAATTTTGAAAATCGTGCGACCGTTTCTGGAAAAACGCTGAAATTTTGTTGATTTTGAAACGATCATAACTTCACTTTCCGGACTCCCTTTCAGATGATTGTTTTTTTGAAATTGGTATTTTCCCGAGAGGAATTCAAATATCCAATCTGTTTCTACAAATGGTGCTAAGAAAATATCAGAATTGAGTCTTATGTGCGCAAATCCCTTTTTGTCTCCTGAGATGCATGCATTGTGCATGGAAAAGTATCTGCATGTGACTCCTGAGATGCATGCCATATATATTCCACATGAATTTCAGAAAAAAAATCTAAAATGGAGTAGAAATCATCTTCAATTAATGGAATACAAATTTTTGTAGATACTTGTGTAGAAGGCTCTTCAAACTGAGATGATTTATCTTCCAGTGGATTTTCTACATTCTCTATCTTGTCAACGTTTTTCATGCATTCTTCCTTATTCCTAAATAAAACCTCCAATCTGCTCCATAAATCATTTGGAGTTAATTATTGTGAATCATCATATACTTGATGGAGAATTTCGGGAGAAATAAAATAGAGGATACATCCTATGGCCATATCTTTTCTATTGAGAAAGTCATTTTTCTCATCAACAGAATCAGGCTCTACTTCCATTCCCATAGTTATTTGGTACAAGCCTCTGCATTTGAGAATAAGAATAATTTTTTTCTTCCATTCCAAATAGTTATGAGGTGTGAGAAGTTTTTCTGGAAAATAATCCATCTTTTTGTTGTCTTCAATCTTTTGTACCTGCAAAACAATTTTTTTGTGGATTTTTCTTAGTAGTCTATCGGCTCTGATACCATGTAAATGTGTTGAACCTAAACATAATAGATCTAGCTAAACAATGACATACACATTTGCAGAGAGAATTGGAAAAAGAAGAAAAAGGAGAGAAAGAATGGAAGAATTCTCATTAACTGTTTCCACACTCAAAGAGTGAATAATTTACAATAGATATAGGATACATGAGTAAATAATGAGCCATAGTGGTGGTCTAGAGTGATCTGGACACACACCAACAGTTACAAGAGTAAACTACCACCTAGTCTAGTCTCTGAGGCAGTTACGGGAGTGAACTGTCACCTCGCTGAGTTAACTAGTTAACTGACTGAACAAAGAGTAATGAGTTGGTGATGATCCCAATGTTGCATGGTGAAAAAACCAATGAAACATCTAAACTCAACTCAACTAGTCAAACTGAAGTGTCAACTGAAAGAGAATATTCTCCAGGTGGAATATTCTCCCCTAAAATACAGGAGACTGGATAATGACTAATTATGACTAATAAACAAGGAATAACCTTAGGAAAAATAAATCCTAGGTGTGTGTGAAGTAACTCTAATAGACCCACAATAAAATATCCTTCCACGATAGTTAAGGATATAAATGCAAGGGTTCAGAGGAAAAAACAATTTGATTGTCAGTGAGAACATTTTCAATAGATTCTACCTCCCTTTCTTGTTCAATGTTTCCTAATGGATTCCTCTCATCCTGCGAGAAAAATTATTCTTGCAATTGAGTCATAGGATTTGTAACCAATTCATCATTCACGATTGAATATGACTGGATGAAATGGATGCAAGCATCATATAGGAGATTTAGTACAAATGACATGTCATCAAGATTAAATTTACAGAGAACATGGTAGATTATTGTTGAAAAGCCTTCTGGAGATAAATTGTCATTGATCAGTAAAGTCTGAAATTATTCACATAATTGATTGTAATCATAGTTTTCAAAAGCATCTAAAAATTCATCTAAAAAAAGAAACCAATCAATAATGTGATACGCTGGAAAAGACTCAAACCAATGTTTAATCCGACCCCTGAAAGTAAAAGCGAACAATCTGCATAAAACCTTTAAATCAAAAATATCATGCTTGATGCATTTACACCAAAACTTGTTAAGATGGTCTTTTGTAGACACATTCCCCCCACCATCAAAGGTGAGTTTGGACAAGTGAGAGACTGTCTCATTGGGAATATTAGGTAATGAGAAGTGGAAAGCATGTTCCAACACAGTGATTTGGGGAGCCATGGGAAATTAAATAAATTCAAAACAAAGACTCTTGCAAGGCCAGCCTGTTAGTCTGGCCTACATTCTAGTGCATTTCAAGATGACAAAAAAGAAGAATTTATAAATATGGAATTATGACAGGCTGAGGGGAAAAACATTTAATCATTAAAATTACCTCAGCCCTCTGATGCAGGAGCATCATCATTAACCAAGCGAGCATGAAGGCGAAAGATAACTGAGAAAAGCGCAACACACGTTTTACACATTTTGAAATATTTTGAAAGATTAATAAGTGGATATTAATGTAGTAGCTAGAAGTGTACTTACATTTATATCTGGCTGTTGTAAACAGATCGTGAGCAATTTGCTCTCATCTGTCAATGTAAAAGGCATTTAAGCCCAGGTAATGAAAGTAGGTATATTTGAATTATAGATTAGATAGTTTAGAAGAGCAGGAGTGAAAACGAATATAGACACCCTCATATTTGTATCTTTAGATCATTAACTCATTAGCACAGGATAGAAGCAGAGAGTTGTAGCAGAGAGTTGAAAAGAAGAATCCATGTACAGGAGCTTTGAATTAATATATGAAGCTTTGAATCTAATTTCATGGTGTTATGATGTTTTCTATTTATACATGGTGACTGGTATGCTTATGAGTGTTTTATTCTCTTTGTTATGCATTTGTTACGAGGCTATGATGTGTATGTATTATTTCATGTTGAATGTCTGAAGTCTAAGAGAGAGAGAATGAGTTTCAATTGTTTCTCTTCCTGAGTGAGAGAAGTTCCTACAAGGAGTGCAGTGAAACGTCCGCAAGGTGTGCATTGACAAGGGTTCTAAGTTTTATCTCAGAAAGATCAGGAAGGATACCATTGTTCTCATCCCAACAGAAGTGCAGGTGAAGCACAGAAGCCGTGCAAGGTGTGCGCAGGCTATTTGAGGCCTTAAACTCATCAACTAAGGTTTAAAGGTAAGGGACTACTGTTGCAGAAGGTGCACAGAGTCGAAGAATCAAATACTTAGAAGTATTTGAAAGATCACCGCAAAGAGTGTGTGTAGGAGTCCCTTTGAGACTCAAGTTTGCAAGTGAAAGCTCAGGAGGTTTAGTGCCTTTGAAGTGTAAAAAAGGAGACAGAGCGAAGTCACTTTGCAGAAGCCAAGTTCAGACGAGGAACATTGGTTCATTTCGTAGAAGTCTTCAAGGAAGGAACGAGCGGTTAAAATTCTCTGTGGAGAACTCGCGAAGTCGTGAGGACCGTGGGATTCAGTGAAGCTACAAGGAGGTTAAGTGTTGGATGAATCCACCCTTTGGGAGGTAAGACTCAACGTGGACTGTTGATCGTGATAATGGAGTAACAGATCATTTCGGGGATTCAGAGTTTGTAAGTTTGGAGTGTAAGACAAAATCCTTGGTCACTCTAACTCCTGAATCGCGNTAACTCCTAAATCGCGAAAAGAATTGTTAAGTGAAGAATTTTGGGATTTCAGTAATTCAGGATTCGGAATACCAGAAATACTGATGACAAGGAGCCAGGGGCCTTTGCATTGAAAAACCCCGAAGTTGCGAAATGCAAAATATTGTGAAGTGGCGTTTCGGCATTTTGGTGTTTCGGGGTTCGAGAATTCGGGGATTGTGGTGACAAGTTTTTTTGGGTTGAGAGTTTCGAAATCCCAGTACCCGGAAGAAAAAAATAATGTGGGTCATCAGATTGAATGAAGGCATATAGTTGTTGATCCTGTGGAAGTCACCATTTCGGAATTTAGGATTTTGAAGTGGTAGGGGAACAACAATAGAAGGTTTGTTCTAGTTCCGAAAGCTGGGAAGAGAGACAGGTGACAGGGATCCACATCAGAGACCGAGGACAGTTGAGAAGACATGTGGCACGTACTTGTTTCCAGGTAGTGTCAATACCCATTGACCATTTTGGGGTTTTGGAGGTTGAAGAGTGGAAGCCTTGCATTAGGATTCGCAAAGTTGCGAAGTTCGAAACTCCGAATCGACGAAAAATCCCATTGGGGAGCCAACTTTTTCTGAATGCATCGGGATTCAGCATTTCAGTATTTTCAAAGAAAAGAGGTCGAGGTTCTTTGTTCCATAACTCCCAAAGTCATGAAATGCGATACAACTATGGAGGAGGATGTGGCCAAAGATTTCGACTTTTCATCATTTCGGGTTTTCGTGGGTTGAAGAGCCGGGAACTCGACAACAGAGATTGTGAAACCCCAAAATCCGAAGTCCTGATTTGGAAAAGGGCGCGATTATATTATTGAGGTCAGGAGATTTGAGTGATGCTTTGTGTTTGATCACACATGGCATACTCATAAGGACCTGTGGATACACCATCGTGTGTGTGAGGGATTCCCTGTGGGGAAAATCAAAGAGTCAATCAGACTCATAAGGGAAGATTTAGAATGATCCTGAGAAGATCTTATCCTGAGGGTCTTGGGGTCTGCACCAAGTGGTATCAGAGCATAGAAAAAGTTATTTTCTTTATATAGTGGAGAAAAGAGGAACATTTTGCAGCCATGCCACCGAGAAGAAGAGACAGACCAATGCCCGATCCAGCAGTGGAAAGAGAAATGCGTGAGCTACGTACTAGGCTTGATGCCATGGAGACAAAAAAGAGGCACACAGTCGACACTGAGGATATCAATGAAGCTGAAAGTGAAAATGAAACTGGAAACGAAGGAGAAGAAGTTGCATTCAAAGATGCTGTGGATGAATGCCTATTCAGGGCTGTTGCAAGGATAGGTTCCAGAGAAAAGATGGAGATTCCCATGTATGAGGGAAAACTGGATGTTGAAGAGATTCTAGAATGGATTAGAGCTCTGGATAAATAATTCAACTATGAGGATGTCGAGGAAGACAAGAAAGTCAAACATGTCGCTACTAGACTTAAAGGGTATGCAACACTATGGTGGGATGAACTGCAGGCTGACAGACGCTACAAGGGCAAGCAGAAAATCAAGAGCTGGGATAGAATGGTTGCAAAGATGAAAGCCAAATTTGTACCCAAGGATTATCAAATCACTCTATTTCGGAGGATGCAGAATTTGAGACAAAAGTTGATGTCAGTGAAAGAATACACTGAAGAATTCTACAAGATAAACATCAGAGCAGGTCATTGGGAAAGTGATGATGAAAAAGTTTCCAAATACATGAATGGTCTGTGATATGACATCCAAGATGAGATGAGCATGATGACCCTTTAGATTGTGGAAGATGCTTATCAGATGGCTATGAAAGGTGAAGAGAAGCTGAGCCGAAAGAAAGGTCAAAGAGACTGAGGTAGAAGTCAAGCCAGAGGCAAAACAATTTCCCAAGATAGGACTCAAAAATCTAAAGAAGAGGGAAAGAAACCTCAAACTCAACATGAGAGAGGTAGAAGTTCACAGAGAGGGCAGTATGCTGATAGAAATACTTTTCCTTGAGCCAGAGGAAGAGGAAGAGGCAGTGGCAGAGGCGGTGAAGTAAAATGCTTTGTCTGTGAAAAAATCAGACATGAATCCTATGAGTGTCTAGATAGGAAGAAAGAAGGTGGTGAAACTCACATTGTCGAAGCACAAGGATAGAATCTTGAGGCAGAAGATGTTGAGGGTGGAAGATCCTTGATGATGAGGAAAGTTCTCTTAATGCCAAAAAAGGAGGTAGAGAACCCAGCCCAAAGAAACAATCTATTTTGAACTGCATGCAAAACCAAAGATAGGGTATGCAAAGTCATCGTGGACAACGGTAGCATAGACAATCTCATATCTACAGAAATGGTAGAAAAGTTGGAGTTGGAAACTGTTGTACATCCAAGCCCATACAAAGTTTCATGGCTACAAAAAGGACATCAGGTAAATGTCACTAAACAATGTTTAGTTGAATTTAAAATAGGAGGATACAAGGATGAAATATTATGTGATGTCATTCCCATGGATGTTTGTCATCTGTTGCTAGGTAGACCGTGGCAATGTGACAGGAATGTGATTTATGATGGGAGAAAGAACACGTGCACCCTGGAGAAGAATGGTAGGATGCACATTTTGTTTTCGATTAAGGATAAATAAGTGAAACCAGAGGTGAGGAACACTCTACTTCTCATGAGTGGGAAGGAACTTCTTAATGAGGTTAAGAAGAAGGAAGACACACAATTTATTGTGGTCAGGAAGTCCAAAATTGTTTTGAACAGTATGAGAATAGATGATCTAGCAGAAAAAATCCAGGAATTGCTGGAAGAGTTTGTTGATATAGTAGTGGACGAACTACCTTGTTCGTTGCCACCGATCAGGAGTATAAGCCATCACATTGATATTATACCTGGAGCTAGTTTACCAAACAAAGCAGCGTATAGGTTGACGCCACAGGAGAATGAAGAAGTTAAGAGGCAGGTATAGGAATTAATGGACAAAGGATTGATTCACAAGAGCTTGAGTCCATGTGTTGTTCCGACAGTTCTCAGCCCAAAGAAAGATGGAGGCTAGAGAATATGTACAGACTCAAGGGAAATCAATAAGATTACCATCAGATACATATTTCAATTACCAAGGATGGATGACTTGATGGATTGCTTGAGTGGAGCAAGATTTTTTTCAAATATTGATTTGAAAAGCGGGTATCATCAGATTCACATGAGAGAAGGTGATGAATGGAAGACAACATTCAAAACAAATGAGGGGCTGTATGAATGGCTTGTCATGCCATTTGGATTAACAAATGCACCCATTACTTTCATGAGGTTAATGAAAGAAGTCCTGAAGGATTTCATTGGGAAATTCGACATTGTATATCTTGATATATATTAATTTTCAGCAAGACAGAAGCATAGCACTTAAAGCATTTAGTTGCAGTGATGAGGAGATTACAGCAAGAGAAATTGTTGATTACTATGAAGAAATCATCATTTATGAGGACATAACTCATTTATTTGGGTTTTGTTATCTCTGCGAATGAGTTGAAGATGGATCCCGAAAAGGTAAATGCGATTAAGAATTGGCGATCTCTGAAAAATGTGTTTGAAGTTCGAAGCTTCCATGGTTTGGAAAGTTTCTACAGGAAATTCATCCGAAACTTCAGTGGAATTAGCGCACCAATGATGGATATGGTGAAGAAAAGACATAAAACTTTTCACTAGATAGAAGGAGCGGAGAAAAGTGTCAATCTGCTGAAGAAGAAGATCATGGAGCAACCAATTCTAGTTTTATCAGATTTTAGCAAGACATTCCAGGTCAAGTGTGACGCTAGTGGATTTGCAATTGGAGCGGTCTTGAGCCAAGACGACAGACCAATCGTGTATTTCAATGAAAAACTGAATGAAGCGAAAATTAAGTACTCAACATATGACAAAGAATTTTGTGCAGACATACAAGCACTGAAGAAATGGAGACATTATTTGGTTCCTAAAGAGTTTGTTTTGTATAGTGATAATCATGCTTTACAATTCGTGACTCAACAAGAGAAGTTGAACCAAAAACATGTTAAATGGGTTGAATTCATGCAGAATTTTACTTTTGTTATCAAGCATATTTCTAGAACTGCTAACAAAGTTGTCGATGCTTTCAGCAGGAAATGTTTTCTTATGCAGGAATTCAGAGTCAAAACTTTGGGTTTGACAACCTCAAAGAAATGTACAGGGATGACCCAGATTTTAAGGAAGCGTATGAGGCATCTGAGAATCTAGTTCTCAGGGACAGAAGCCAGTGGACTGAATATATGATCCAAGATGGATTGTTATTCAGGGGAAATCAGCTATGTATTCCAAAATTCTCCATGAGGGAGAATTTGCTGAAGGAAAAACACAGTGGAGGATTGGCCGGACACTTCGGTCATGATAAGACGTTCTCAAAATTGAATGCCTCATATTTTTGGCAAGGGATGAGGAAATATGTCAAGAAATTTGTGGACAAATGTAGAATTTTCCAGCACACAAAAGGAAAAAGGCAGAACACATGGTTATATCAGCCATTACCCATACCAAAAAGGCCATGGGACATAGTGAGCATGGATTTTGTATTGGGGCTGCCAAGAACACAAAGAGGATATGATTCAATCTTTGTGGTGGTAGACAGATTTTCCAAGATGGCACATTTCATACCATGCCAGAAAACCAACGATGCAACTCATATTGCAAACCTATTTTTCGAGGAAGTTGTCAGACTTCATGGCTTGCCAAGGAGTATCGTTTCTGATCGGGATACCAAATTTGTTGGACATTTATGGAGGACTTTGTGGAAAAAGTTGGGGACAAGTTTGTCTTTTAGCTCAGCGTATCATCCTCAGATAGATGGACAAACAAAAGTTTTGAACAAGAGCTTGGGGGATTTATTGAGGAGCCTAGTGTCTCAACATTGCAGTCAGTGGGATCATATTCTACCATAGGTAGAATTTGCTTATAATGATTCGCTTAACAGAAGCATAGGGAAGAGTCCATTCTAGATTGTATATGGAATGCAGCCAAGGGGGGTTTCTAAATTGAAAGATTCAGAACAAAATGAATTCGGAAGTGCTAGTGCAGAAGACTTTGCACAAGTAATGAAGGAGCTTCACAACCGAATTAAGGAATGATTGTAGAATTCAAATCAAGAATACAAGCACAGATCATATCAACACACGCGAGAGATTCAATTTGAAGTTGGTGATTTGATTCTTGCACATCTAAGGAAGGAAAGGTTCCCAAGGGGAACATATAACAAACTAAATATGAAAAAGATTGGACCGTGCAAGGTCATAAGGAAATTTGGGGCAAACACATATGAGATTGAATTACACGATGGGGTCAGAATCTCACCAATATTCAATGTTGTAGATTTGTGCCCTTACAGAGATGAAGAAGCAGGAGCAGAAGATGAACATAAAGAAGTTCAATGGACAAAACAAATGCCTATAGCTGAAAAGCCACAAATGGAAAGTATAATTGACAAGAGAGTTAGCAGGAAGACTAGGAGGAAAGAGTATTTTGAATACTTGGTCAAGTGGAAAGGACATCCAGTTGAAGATGTCAGTTGGGAAGATGAAGCAGAAATTCAGAAACATGGACAAACTGTGCAAGAGCTCATGAATAGGAGTTCATGAAAATTTTCAAGTGAGGAAGTATGATGTAGGAGCATCATCAGCAGCCAAGCGAGCATGAAGGCGGAAGATATCTGGGAAAAGCGTAGCACACATTTTACACATTTTGAAATATTTTTGAAAGATTAAGAAGCAGATATTAATGTAGTAGCTAGAAGTGTACTTACATTTATATCTAGCTGTTGTAAATAGATCGTGAGAGATTTTCTCTCATCTGTCAATGTAAAAGGCATTTAGCCCAGTTAATGAAAGTAGGTAGATTTGAATTATAGATTAGATAGTTTATAAGAGCATGAGGGAAAATGAATATAGACACCCTCATCTTTGTATCTTTAGATCATTAACACATTAGCACAGGATAGAAGAAGAGAGATGTAGCAGAGAGTTGAAAAGAAGAATCCATGTACAGGAGCTTTGAATTAATATATGAAGCTTTGAATCAGATTTCATGGTGTTATGATGTTTTCTATTTATATATGGTGAATGGTATGCTTATGAGTGTTTTATTCTCTCTGTTATGCATTTTTTATGAGGCTATGATGTGTATGTATGATTTCATGTTGAATGTTTGAAGTCCGAGAGAGAGAGAGAACGAGTTTCAATTGTTTCTCTTCCTGAGTGAGAGAAGCTCCTATAAGGAGTGCAGTGAAACATCTGCAAGGTGTGCGTTGACAAGGGTTCTGAGTTTTATCTCAAAAAGCTCAGGAAGGATATCGTTGTTCTCATTCTAGTAGAAGTGCAGGTGAAGCACATAAGTTGTGCAAGGTGTGCGCAAACTAGTCGAGGCCTTAAACTCATCAACTAAGGTTGAAAGGTAAGGGACTGTTGTTGCAGAAGGTGCAAAGAGTCGAAGAATCAAATACTTAGAAGTATTTGAAATATTGTCACAAAGAGTGTGTGCATGAGCCCTTTTGAGACTCAAGTTTGCAAGTGAAAGTGTAGGAGGGTTAGTGCCTTTGAAGTGTCGAAAGGGAGATGGAGTGAAGTCACTTTACAGAAGCCAAGTTCAGACAAGAAACATTGGTTCATTTCGCAGAAGTCTTCAAGGAAGGAACGAGCGGTTGAAATTCTCTGTGGAGAACTCACGAAGTTGCAAGGACCGTGGGATTCAGTGAAGCTGCAAGGAGGTTAAGCATTGAATGAATCCACCCTTCGAGAGGAAAGACTCAATGTGGACCATTGATAGTGATAATGGAGCCGTCATATCATTTCGGGGATTCAGAGTTTGTATGTCCGGAGTGTAAGACAAAATCCTTGGTCACTCTAACTCCCAAATCGCGAAAAGAATTGTTAAGTGAAGAATTTTGGGATTTCAGTAATTTGGGATTCGGAATACTAGAAATCCTGATGACAAGGAGCCAGAGGCCTTTGCATTGAAAAACCTTGGAGTTGCAAAACACGAAATATTGTGAAGTGGCGTTTCAACCTTTCGGTGTTTCGGGGTTCGGGAATTCAGGGATTGTGGTGAAAAGTGTTTTGGGGTCGAGAGTTTTGAACTCTCGATACCTGGAAGCCCGAAATAACATGGGTCGTAAGATTGAATGAATGCCTATAGCTATTGATCCCATGGAAGGCACCATTTCAAAATTTGGGATTTCGATGTGGTAGGGGAACGACAATCGAAGGCTTGTTCTAGTTCCAAAAGCCGAGAAGAGAGACAGGTGGCAGGGATCCACATCAGAGACCGAGGACAGTTGAGAAGATAGGTGGCACATACTCGTTGCCAGGTAGTTTCAATACTCATTGACCGTTTTGGGGTTTTGGAGGTGGAAGACTGGGAGTCTTGCATTAGGATTCGCAAAGTCGCGAAGTTCAAAACTCCGAATCGACGAAAAATCCCATTGGGGAGCCAAATTTTTCTGAACGCATCGAGGTTCTACATTTCGGTATTTTAGAAGATAAGAGGTCAGCGTTCTTTGTTCCAGAACTCCCGAAGTCACGAAAAATGATACAGCTGTGGAGGAGGACATGACTGAAGATTCGACGTTTCAGCATTTCGGGTTTCAGTGGGTTGAAGAGTCGGGAACTCGGCAACAGAGATTGTGAAACTGTGAAATCCAAAGTCCTAATTTGGAAAAGGGCGCAATTATATTATTGAAGTCAGGAGATTTGAGTGATTCTTTATGTTTGATCACACGGGGCATACTCATAAGGACCTGTGGATACACAGTTGTGTGTGTGAGGGATTCCTTGTGGGGAAAATCAAAGAGTCAATCAGACTTAGAAGGGAAGATTTAGAATGATCCTAAGCGGATCTCGGCCTGAGGGTATTGGGATCTACACCACCCTCCTTCTAGCGCCATTTGTTGACGGGTGTAAATGACACACTATCAACTGGAAGGTTAGATTCGGACTGGGTTTGTCTAATTAACCCAATCCATTTGGTATGATCTAAATCAATGGGTTTAATGACTCTGTTAGCCAACTAAAGTCCTAAAAATAGTAAAAGAAATAAACTAATCTAAAGCTATGATTCTAACAAATGATATATTATTTACTAATGTTTATTAAAAAGAAACGTGAATATACAAATGATTATAAACAATCTATATACAATTTACAAGGTTTACTTGAAATCTTGCGAAAATGAATGTTCATAATAATGTTTCAAAATAAGATAAAGTAAGAACATAATTTTTTTTTTTTTTTTAATGTTTAAATATTTTAAACTAATAAATACTAAGCAAATACAATTGAAACAATGACACAGAAACAATCAAATCTAATTAATGCAATCATCATCTCGTTCATATATAAACAAATTTGAAAAAAAGAAAGCAATGCACCTACTAACCTCTCATTGATCAACAATACTAAGCTAAATTCATCTCTCTGTATTGTATGAGCTCCTCTTAACCTATGACAAAAGAAAGAATAATACTTCCTGAATAAATTCAAGGAAGCGTTTCATATTCTGAAGCGAGTTTATAATGACATAAAGACAAATTATTATATATCTTGTGACCTTGAAATGTCCAATAACTGAAAATTAAAGAAATTCCAATTCCCAAGAATGGTGTTACCAACTATCTAGCATTAGATGTAAACTCAAAATATTTGAATAGATGATCAGTCACAAATATAAACTAAACCAAAATATAATGAACAACATAAAGAAAAACATTATATAAAATATTATATGCAGAATTAACTAAAGCTAATTCGACACAGATAACATTTCACATCAAGAAATTACATGAGAAGACAATGAAAAAACGCTACAAAGTCTACACATGATGAAAGACAAAGAGTAAATTGTTTTCTCATATAGTTTCAACAAAATATGTTCATCATATGGTCCCAGAAGAACTTTTGGGATAATAGACTCTTAAAAATTGAAACAAATAATATGTAAATGATAACAATTAACCATGTATTGATAAAATAGACTAAAGCTAATTTAAATCAATGCATAATCAATTATTCAAAGAATATGAAGGTATTATAATGAAAATAAAACCATTTTACTCACAGGAAAAAAGTCATTAAGAAACCTAGAATTCCATATTCTTCTTTGAAAATACTTGTCCATTCTCCCAAAGATTCCAACCATCCGTTACTCCATTTGAAAAAAAAGAAGTTTACAAAAGAAATAATATACAAAAGAGAAATGATAGAAATCCTCATCTCGATTTCTTTGATATCTATGGCTCTAAACTTTCTCATATATTTATACAATGAATGAATAGTCTGGGCATCAGTAATAATTTTTGCCACCTAAAATTTTCCTTGTAAAGAGACACAAATATCTCTCAAATCGTGCATTTGTTTGGGAAACGTCTCGCGTTTAAGAAAAATGGGTCCATTTTGGAGATGGGTTTTCAACCGTTTCTTCAGATTCCTTACGGTTTGGCTGCAATCAGTCACGCAAAATCGTCTATATGTTCTTAACGCATTTCCAAATTTTATCTGTTGTTGCTCATAAATTTATTTGCAGTAATTCAATATTATTTTTGGATCAATCATCTTGAACGTATTTAGATAATAAAATCAATCCATGATAAGATCCGTACCAAATAACTGATAATAGAAGCTTGTGAAACAAAAAAAAATCTAAATTAATAACCTAAAAATTGTGAATAAAACAAAATCTAGAACAATAAAATAAAAAATGAATTTAAACTAACTATAAGTTCTAAACAAACATTGTTTATATTTTCCTTTCAAATATGATCTTAAAATTCTAGAAGCTTCAAGTTTATGGAGAGGAGAAAAATATTAATTTTTGGTTTTCACAAAATCAAACAAATGATAGATAGTTCTTTTTATATTTATTTATTTATTTTATTTTGAAATGAGATGCAAACTAACACAAAAATTTAATTAATTAAACCTACCAAATAATTTTGTGAAAATAATTGTTAATGAGAAAAAGGTGAAAACATAATCATAATTTAAATGAAAGTAAAAGTTGATAAAAATTCAGGTTTTAATTTAGATTAAGATTTCTATGTTTGTCTCTCCCTCATTCAAATTTGATCAAATGTGAACAAATACCATAGAAAAGATGTGTCGTAATAAAAACTCCCAAATTATGAAGCTCGTCCATCAACTTTAAAACTTTGTAGAAAGCAAAACAAAATAGAATTTAAATTTCATGAAATTCAAAACAAACAAAAGAAAAGAATATAAAATCAAACCAACCTCGAAACAAAGAAAACCAATACCAATCCAATAAAGTCAAAGGGAAAGAAATGAAGAATCCAAGTAAAATTTCGAGGGAACCTAGATTTTGATTAAAGAAAAAGAAGGGGGTTGTTGGGGCCCAAAACCAAGTAACAAACAACCACAGACTGCAAATCATGTGATGGCTGGGAAAAGGACACAGATTGCACATAACAATCATTATGATCCTTTATTCAATGAACCAAAATGTTACATCTACCATAATTTTGGACATAAAGCTGTAGACTGTCGCTTAAAACACTACAATCCAAATTCAAATAATAGAGCTAAAAATGTCAAGGTTTGGAAGAAGAATGAAGATAACAAGTGTGGATTAGTGTTATCAACTCAAAGGCAAAAAGATGCCTGGTATATTGACAATGGATGCTCCATTCATATGACATGTGACAAAAGTAAGTTCCTATTACTCAAAAAAAATAAATCAAGGAGTGTGACCTTTGGAAATGATGCTTGAGGAAAGATCATAGGTAAAGGTCTAGTAAGATTAAGTAATGGAAGAATCAAAGATCAAGATGTACTATTTGTTGATGGTTTATAGAATAATCTTCTTAGTGTCAGTCAGATATGTTACAAAGGTTCTGAAGTCACTTTCACTGCCAAGAATTGTAAAATAAAGACAGTAAAAATGGGAGAGTTGATTGAAAAAGGGGTTAGAAATGAAAACAATGTATATGTTCTTAAGAAAGATAAGGAGAAATGTCATTTAAGAAAACTTGATGAAAGTTGGTTATGGAACATAAGGCTTGGACACCTGAATTTTGATCATATTGTCAAACTGAATAATGAAGGCGTTGTGAAAGACCATCCAAGAATATCTAATCCTAATAAATTTGTATGTGAATTCTGTCAAATGGGGAATCTAACTTGTGCTCAATTCAAATCGAAGAGTTTTACATCTTCAGAGAAACCACTTCAAATTGTTCAGATGGATCTGTGTGAACCATCACGAAATGAAGGAACTGGAGGAGAACGTTACTTTATGCTAGTCATTGATGACTTCTCCAGACTTATGCGGGTTGCCTTTCTGAGAGAAAAATATGATGCATTTGAGAAGTTCAAAAATTTTAAAGCATTATTTGAGAATCATACAGGAAGGAAGTTAAAGGCAATTCACTCAGACATGGGAGGAGAATTTATGTCAAGAGATTTCAAAGAATTATGTGATAGACATGGAATTAAAAGAGAATATACTATTCCAGGTACTCCTCAACAAAATAGAGTTGTACAACACCAAAATAGATCAGTTCAACAGATGGAAAGGGCTATGATGAGTGAAAGGGACATTTCACAAACCTTCTAGGTGGAGTATGTTCACACGACTGTTCATATTCTAAAAAAAATGCATCTAAGGCCGAACAATGATAAAAATCCATATGAGTTGTGGTTTGGTCGACCTGCATCAATCAAGCACTTCAAAGTATTTGGAAGTAAATGATACATCAAGAATAGTGATCATCTAGAAAAATTTGATAGTAGAGCTGATGAGGGTATCTTATTAGAATATGCAATGAATAGTAAATGATACATATACTTTAACAAAAGAATGCATAAATTAGTACACTGTATTGATGTTTGAATTGATGAAGAATCTCCTGTAAAAGATCAACAAAGAATAAGCACTAATCCAGATGAAAAAGATGATGAGAATAATGAAGATAAAGAACAACAAATCTCATAGTCACAAGAAGATGATGAATCAGGTGAAGAAGAGACACCCAGAAAAGAATATTCAAGACAACAATCAACATCAAATCCTTCCTCTAGAATTACTCAAAAGAATCATCCTGAAAGTCAGATAATTGGTGAGAAATAAAAAGGTGTACAAACTAGGAGAAGGATAATCAAAGGCACTGAGCAATCACATATATACTTCATATCCATGGTGTAACCTAAAAAATTTAATGAAGCTAGTAAAGACGTAAATTGGTTAAAATCAATGAATGAGGAACTGGACCAAATTGAAAATAATGACACTTGGGAACTCGTTCCTAGGCCAACAAATACAAAATGTAATAGGATCCAAATGGGTCTACAAAAACAAGATGAATGAGAAAGGAAATATTGTAAGAAATAAGGCTAGATTGGTCTACAAAGGATATGCTTAAATAGAAGGACTGGATTTTGATGAAACATTTGCACCCGTAGAAATATTGGAAGCTATTAGAATGTTTCTTGCCTATGAATGTCATAAACAGTTTAAAGTCCATGAAATGGATGTCAATTCAAGTTTTCTAAATGGAAATCTAAAAGAAGAAGTCTATATGGAACAACCAGAGGGTTTCCAGCTGTCAGATAACCCTGACTTTGTCTGCAAGTTGAAGAAAACCTTATATGGGTTGAAACAAGTTCCTCTTGCCTTGTATTATAGATTGTATAAGTATCTTGAAGACAAAGGGTTCAAGAGAGGAACAATTGAAAACAATATATATATCAAAATAGAGGGTAATGATTTTCTCATTATGTTGGTATATGTAGATGACATAATCTTCAGAAGCAATAATGCTTCATTGGTACAATGGTTTGCTTCTACGATGCAGTCTGAATTTGAAATGTCTATGATAGGGGAACTGTCATTTTTTCTTGGTCTGCAAAGTACTCAGAGGTCTGAAGGAATATTTCTTTCTGAGGAGAAATATCTAAGAGAAATGTTGAAAAGGTCTCAAATGGAATATTATACACCTATGAGCATACCTATGGTCACTAGATGCATGTTAAGCAAGGATGATGAATCACCTGATGTTGATTAGAGTTCATATAGGTCTATGATAAGAAACCTATTGTACATCACAACATCCCATCCAGACATAATGCATGTTGTTGGAATGGTAGGAAGGTATCAAGCTACACCTAAACAGAGTCATCTGTTAGCTATCAAAAGAATATTCAGATCCTTGAAAGGAACAATGAACTATGGCCTATGGTATTCTAGGAATCATAATTTTCAACTATCAATCTATTCATATGTTGATTGGGCTAACTGCGTGGATGAAAGGAAAAGAACGAGTGGAGGTGCATTCTTCTTAGGAGATTCTCTTGTAGTATGGTTGAGCAAGAAGCAAGGTTCCATTTCCTTATCAACTACAGAAGATGAATACATTGCAGTTGCCGTTGTACCCAAGTATTATGGATGATTCAGACACTTGCAGACTTGGAGGTAAAGTATAATGCACCGATCCCAATTCATTGTGATAATACTAGTGCAATTAGTGTCTCAAAGAATCCTGTATTTCAATCCAAGACCAAGAATATACCCATCAAGTATCACTTCTTGAGGAAAAAGGTAACCAACACTGTTGTTTATTTTCATTATATTCCATCCAAATATCATATTGCTGATATCTTCACTAAACCGCTTGCAAAAGCTCAGTTCGAGTATCTACGCCAGAAGTTGGGCGTGACCCTATTATCAAGTTAAAATAGTCTATCTGATTAGGGGGAGAGTGCTCCTGGTATATCTGATCAGGGGGAGCACAAAGTCACTCTCTGTTTTCTTTGACATTGATTTCAAAGGGGGAGAAAAAGGTGTTGTTTGTATGCTACAGTTGGAGGTCTAAGTAGAATAGTGTAGCCTTTCAGGGTTGCCATCAATTCCAAAGGGGGAGATTGTTGGCATGTTTACAGGAAGAATGTGTTTGTCATTGATGGAAATAACAACAGTGAACCAAACCTCGAGAGTGCAGAAGACGAGAAATATCAGAAGAGATAGCATTTTCCAGAAGTGCAGACAAGGTCCAAGAGACAGACTCACAGGAGGAGAAAAGGTCGAGACCCATGAACACATAGAAATCCTTATAAATCAGAGAGATAGGAAGCTTAGGAGGAAGAGAGACAGTGGTCATTGTATCACTGATCCAGAGGACCAATAATCATTAGATTGAATTAATGAAGGATAGGATAAGCAGGGAAAAATGATTGAGAATTTGATCATCTGAATTTCCATTAGTTGTCGGATTGAAATAAGTGGAAGGACAAGATAAGTTAGAATAAGGGAGCACTAATATCAGTGGCCAATAATTGGGCACTCATATATACAACCGACGGGGCATATCAGACCCCCCTGACCTTTCTTCCTTTAACCATGGGGGGGCATCCAGTTGGTGGTATTTCCCATGTGGGACCCTCATACATGTCACCTTCCTATCAACTCAGAACCCCCTCACTCATTACCACTTACCGCCTAAAACCCCTTCTGAGTAAACCACCAAACCACTCATACATACCACCTCCACACTCTGAAGTCACACTCCACTACCTACTACACGTCCTACTACACGTCACACTCCACTATCGTGCTCTGCCTCCACCTCCAATACATTTCCTACACATCTCACCCACGTCAGCAGACCACCTCAAAAAGGACATGTGGCAGAACCCATCAGCAAGGACATGTGGAAGACCACATCAGCAAGGACATGTGGAAGACCACATTAGCAAGTACACATGGAATAATCAGATAATAACAAGTGTCAAGAGGAAATTGGATCATGCCATGTCAACAAGTGACGTAAGCAAGCTATGTCACTCCAGGAGATTTTCTTTGAGAGTTTCATCACCAATGTTGGTCCCCGGTTTTGACCATGTTCTTTTCCCATACTACATACCATTGACCTCCAACTATATGCCAGTACCACCCTTTTTGACCTCCTTTTGATATAATC